>CM076574.1:951527199-951788251 GCA_034641835.2 Pinus albicaulis
ACTGTCGATAGACAATGGCATCCACTACCTCCGCTGAAGTAGCATCCTCCTTCCTCCAACCACCAGGAAGAGGAGTGTCAACAGGCTTGCAGCCTTGCATGTTGAACCTCTCCAGAATCTCCCGGGCATACTCGCCCTGAGAAACAAACAGTCCTCCACTGCGCTGCCAAATCTCCAATCCCAGGAAATAATGAAGGATGCCCAGGTCCTTCATCTCAAACTCTCGTGCAAGATCCTCCTTGTATGAAAGTATCAACTGCTCATCGCCAGTCAAAATCAGATCATCTACATACATTACGATGATCAACAGCTTCCCCTCCACCACAATCTGGTACAGGTTTGGATCCGCCTCACTCTTGGAGAATCCAAGCCCGGTGAAGTAGCTGTCTATCCGAGTGTACCAAGCACGAGGTGCCTGCTTCAGCCCGTACAGTGCTCTCTTGAGTCGGCACACATGCGACTCACTGTTGAAGATCTCAAAACCTTCAGGCTGCTCTATGTACACCTCTTCCTCAATAACTCCATTGAGGAACGCAGTCTTCACATCCATCTGATGAATGTGCCACCCCATCTGCGCTGAGAGAGCAAGGATCGTCCGTATGGAAGAGTACCTTGCGACAGTTGCAAAAGTCTCCTCATAGTCAATCCCCTCGATCTGTGAGAAGCCACGGGCGACAAATCTCGCCTTGTACTTCTCCACACTCCCGTCAGCCGCCTGCTTCACCTTGTAGATCCATCGCGAACCCACCACTGATTTCCCCACCGGTCTTGGGACAATCTCCCATGCACTGTTCCCGACGATCGAATCATATTCTTCGATCATGGCATCAACCCATGCGGGTTCCTCCACAGCTTCCTCAAAAGAGGATGGCTCCGTCACAACACATTGACTCACAAGAGCCATGTATCCAGTGTACCGATCCGGTGACTGTCTCTGTCTGCGCTGTGCTGTAGGTGGTCCTACAACCTTCCCTGCATCCCGAGCCAGTCGCTCAGCTTCTGTAGTGCGCATGCGCCCTCTGATGGTTGGCGCTGCCTGGGTGGTTTCTTCCACCTCCTGAACCTCCTCTTGTGGCTGATCCACATCCGGAAGCTCCTCCTTAGGAACTAACAGCTCCTCATCTGCATGCAAGTGTAGCTCCCTCTCAAGCGAACACTGCATGGCTTTCTCCTCCTGAAATTTTATATCCCGTCGCACAACAGTCTTGCGACTGTCTGACAAATACACCCGGTATTTGTGAGGTGTATCAGTGTACCCCACAAATATTCCAACCTCAGCGGTCGGATCCAGCTTCCTTCTCGCATCCTTCGTCACATGCATGTAGACAGGAGAACCAAAAATCCACAAATGGGAAATATCAGGCCTCTTGCCAGAATAAGCCTCCTCCGATGTACTCATGCTAAGAACCTTGTGAGGACAACGGTTCTGCACATACACTGCTGTATTGCATGCCTCAGCCCACAAGTGAAGGGGTAGGCCCTGATCATGCAACATCACCCGTGCAGCACCCACGATCGTTCTGTTCTTCCGCTCAGCCACCCCGTTCTGCTGTGGGTTATGGGGTGCGATGAGCTCTCTCCGAATCCCTTCTGCGCTGCAGAACTCCTTGAATTCAGCCGAGATGAATTCACCACCGTTATCACTCCTTAGAGCAATCACCTTCTTCCCGACTCCTTCTCGACCAGTGCTTTAAACTCACAGAACTTCGCGAATGTATCGCTCTTCTTCTGCATGAAGAAGATCCAGCAATTTCGAGAGAAATCATCAACAAAGATCACATAATACTTGTGCTTTGCTGTCGAAGCAACTGAGAAAGGACCACACACGTCTGTGTGAACTCTCTCAAGGATCGTCGTGGCGCGATTATCCTTCTCGTGAAAGGTGGCTTTCACATACTTCCCTAAAGTACACCCCTTGCACTGATCTGACTGCGCAAGGGTGCCCTTAGGAAGCCCAGTAGAAATCTGCTGCAGAATCTTCAAAGCTCCATGGTGAAGGTGGCTCAATCTCCTGTGCCACAGTTCGCCCTCATCATCCCGGCTCACCACTTCTCCCGCCCTGCATGCCATAGCTGCGCAGCCATATACCTGCAACTGATAAAGGTTCTTGGTTCAAACCCCTATCTTCCGGGTCTCTCCAGTAGTCTTACTGCGCAGGAAGGCTTTTCCTTCGCTGAAGACCACATCATACCCCTTATCCTCCAACATCGCCACAGAGATCAAGTTCTTCTTCAATCCAAGTACATGCATGACATCCTTCAACACAAAGGGTTTACCAGACTCCCTCTGAAAGGATATGGTACCGATACCAGTCGCACTGTATCTACCATCATCGCCCATCTCGATGTGCACACCCAAATCTTTGTCCTCCAAATTTGAGAACAAATCCCGATCTCCCATCATATGAAATGACGCACCACTATACAAGAACCACACCGATCCCATCACACTTGAAACCAAGCATGCGATCAGTGAAAAGTCAAGCTCGAATTGTGAAGCCAAAGCTTCTCCATCTGCAGATCTTCCCGCTTGCTTGTTTTTCTTCTTCTTTGGACAATTTGTAGCATAATGTCCATGATCATGGCAGTGAAAACACTTCACTTTCGCCATATCCTGCTTCTTGCCCTTTGCACCGGAATGAGAAGGTTTCTTACCCTTCCCCTTCTTTGCTTTGGAAACCAAAGTGCAATTTTCTTCATCAGCTCCCTTTGATGAAGATCCATCTCGAGTAGTCCTCCTTATCTCCTCCTGCATGAGATCCGCCCAAAGGCGCTCCCATCCCGGCAGCTTCTTCCGACCATTCACACTATCTTGATATGAGTTCCAAGCCTTCGGAATACCAAGGAGAGCCAGGTCGACCATGTCCTCGTCTTCGACAGTCACCCCCACACTTCCCAGCTCATCTCTGCACTGAGTGAACTTCGTGAGGTATTTGGCGATACTGTCGCCTTTCTCCATCTTGATGTTCCTGAGCTTATCTTTGAGCGCCAGCTTCCTTTGGTCGCTCTTACTCTGGAATAGATCCGTCAAAGCTTTCCACATTAAATATGGAGTAGCCTTTCCATGCAGGCTGGATACAATATGATCCTCGACGCCCTCCAAAGTTTTGTCATTGAAAATTTCAAATTCCTTTTTAAGTTTCAAGTTGGTAAATCATTATAGGGGATATCATTTCCTTGAACAAATATAACCATACTTGTTTTCATTTTAGAATTTCCATTTCACCTTAGAAAACCAAAAATGACAAAAAGTTAAGAAATAGGTTATCTTGCACATATAGTGCGCCGCACTTCATCAGCTTACGAATCTCGGATTGAAAAATTAAATGCAACAATTTAGGATACACTAAATTGACCAAACAAAGGTGGCCCAATCTCCTGTGCCACAGTTCGCCCTCATCATCCCGGCTCACCACTTCTCCTACCTTCCATGCCATAGCTGCGCAGCCATCTACCTGCAACTGATAAAGGTTCTTGGTTCGAACCCCTATCTTCCGGGTCTCTCCAGTAGTCTTACTGCACAGGAAGGCTTTTCCTTCGCTGAAGACCACATCATACCCCTTATCCTCCAACATCGCCACAAAGATCAAGTTCTTCTTCAATCCAGGTACATGCATGACATCCTTTAATACAAAGGGTTTACCAGACTCCCTCTGAAAGGATATGGTACTGATACCAGTCGCACTGTATCTACCATCATCGCCCATCTCGATGTGCACACCCAAATCTTTGTCCTCCAGATCTGAGAACAAATCCCGATCTCCCGTCATATGGAATGACGCACCGCTGTCCAAGAACCATACCGATCCCATCACACTTGAAACCAAGCATGCGATCAGTGAAAAGTCAAGCTCGAACTGTGAAGCCAAAGCTTCTCCATCTGCAGATCTTCCCGCTTGCTTTTTCTTCTTCTTCTTTGGACAATTGGTAGCATAATGTTCGTGATCATGGCAGTGAAAACACTTCACTTTCGCCATATCCTGCTTCTTGCCCTTTGCACCAGAATGAGAGGTTTTCTTACCCTTCCCCTTCTTTGATTTGGCAACCAAAGCGCAGTTTTCTTCATCAGCTCCCTTTGATGAAGATCCATCTCGAGTAGTCCTCCTTATCTCCTCCTGCATGAGATCCGCCCAAAGGCGCTCCCATCCCGGCAGCTTCTCCCGACCATTGACACTATCTTGATATGAGTGCCAAGCCTTCTGAAGACCAAGGAGAGCCAGGTCGACCATGTCCTCTTCATCGACAGTAACCCCCACACTTCCCAGCTCATCTCTGCATTGAGTGAACTTCGTGAGGTATTTGGCGATACCGTCGCCCTTCTCCATCTTGATGTTCCTGAGCTTATCTTTGAGTGCCAGCTTCCTTTGGTCACTCTTACTCTGGAATAGATCCGTCAAAGCTTTCCACATTAAATATGGAGTAGCCTTTCCATGCAGGCTGGATACAATATGATCCTCGACGCCCTCCAACAGGATCCTTCGACACTTCGCCATCTTCTTTTGCCATGCTTCGACTTCAGCAGGATCAGTGGGCTTTTGGACATCCGTATCTACGAACTCCTTCAGACCATTATCTTCTAATACTGCTTCCATGCGATCCTTCCATGCAACATAATTCGAATTGCCTTCAAGAGCATATTCGAGTCGCAAACCGTTGAAAGACATTTTCAACACCGGCACCAAGAAAACAAAACTGCTGCAAAATTTCGAATTCCACCTCAAAGCTCAACCGCTCTAGATCTGTGAGAACAAATTATTTCTAGCATAGAGATTGACTGCAAGGGGCATTTACCGGACCTTTCACTTTCCGAAGAAAGATGAATCCGGAGGCTACCTGGCCCGCATGCAGACTCTGTCTACCGAAATAAGTTTGTAATCACTGTGATGATCAATCTCTGCTTCAATAGCTCCGATACCATGTAGAAATTTGCTGAATAATGATTAATTATCCACCGAGACTATCCCGATCACATACAATTCGAATTTATATGCAACACATAATCTCTTCCACTCATATCATCAAACATGCGGAAATAAAATCAAGCGATAACACATCAAATCATCATACACATTAACACAGTATGTATGGGGAAAGCTTATAGCTGAAAACCCCGCATCTATTGTGTATATTATAATGGAGAAATCATGTAACAAACTTAGTACAATACTCCTCACAAGTACTCAGTACTATCTCATGAAGTTACACACAAACTAGCTTGGTTTTGAACAGGTTACTGGTTCAAAACTCACCACTAATTGCCATGCCTCTATTGCGCAATCATGGCCTGTCTATATAGAGATTCAAGGTTTGAATCTCCTTGTCTTGACAACGCAATCATCATGGGAAATTCTTCCAAGTGTGGTGCAAATCTCATGCACAACTGATGTCGCCACTGATAGCTAACTCCACCCTTTCATCTACCTCTTTCACTGGTCTCCACTGAACTGTCCATGCACTGTAGTGAACTGATGTGTTCTTGAGTTGAATAATGAGTTACTAATTAATGAGTTAAATAATATTTAATTCACTCCACTCATAACTAATTGATTAGCTAGTTAAACTAATCTCAACTAGTTCAACTAAAATAAACAGAACACAACTCCACTAGCTGTCCCATTAACTCCACCAAACTTCTGCCACTGAAGTCCTAACTGAAGTCAACCATGCATGATGCCATAAAACCCTTGGGAATAGCGTAATTCCTCTGTCAGATGCATGAGCCACTTCTGTAGCTCGAACTGAAGTGCTCCAAGAGAGTAAACTGTTGTTTAGAGTCCAAATATTATTAAGGGTAAATAATATTTGACTTCCCTATTTTTAGGAGAGGCAGTCTAAAAATAGCCTTCGACCTCTTCGACCTAAAAAATAGAGTCTCATCTATTTTTACCAATATGACCAATGCTCCAAGAATCTCAAACTGGAATCCCCGAACCATGCTCCATATGTCTAAAAATAGACATAGTCTAAAAATAGATTTTGCGCCAGAATTTGCCTGGGGGCCCACTTAGTGAAGGCGAATTCATTTCACTAAGCTCCATCATCTTGTTGCATTTTCAACAAGCAGCTTTAGCAGCTCCTATCCCTGCAAAAGCACAAACAGAACATACATCATCAGCACAAAGAGTCAAAGCGAAATCAGGCAGTGCAAAAATGGAAATTGCAATTGAAAAGCCATACACTCCAATCAAGCAGGACACTAAGAAGGACAAGTTTTGATATTACCCATATAACATAAACTGGAACTATGGATTGCTTCAAACAAACATGGGAAGACCCATCTCTTGCAAATGCAGAAATTGAAGGAGTAGTTGGTGACAATGATCCAGTTGATGTGGTTGAGATTGAGGAAGGCAGGCTAAAATCGGAGTATGTACTCAAAGTAATTGCGGAGGAAAATGAATCCTAGGAAAAATTAGTAATTAGAGGGAAAAATAGGCAAAATGTGCTTGATTTTTCCTGCGCAGCGCATGGGAGGAGGGCGCGGCGCACCCACGCAGCGCGACGCATAGGGCATTTTTTCACAGTGCATTTTTGCACTGGCGCGACGCACTCACCAGGCACGGCGCACTGGGAGTGCACACGACGCACAGGGAAAAAACATTTAAAAACTTTGTCACCACTCTATAAATTTCAAATTTTAATCACTCCGGACCCACCATTTAATTTCTCCGTCTTTCTCATTTAAGATATATTTTTTATATACTTCACGAAGGCATAAACCCAATGTATTTTTTATTGCAACGACATTTGACTAAAAAATCAGAAAATAGAGGAGAGCAAGCGGACAGTCAACGACCTAAAGCCTAAATTTAAAACAAAGACATCCGCCAGAGCAGAGAAATAGGATTGGAGGCCTATTTTTGTCTTCAGTTGCGTTCCAAAGGGTTCACGCTACAATTTTCGCTGTATTATTGGTCATTAACGAACAAAATGTAACGCTGCTTCACTTTAGAAAAGATGATTGGATTTTCAATCTTGTTTGTTAATGATGATAAAAAAATTCCTTATTTGGTCCATCTGTTTTCAGCATCTGAGTTTATTTATTGTAGTGAAATCATTTGTAAAGGGGGGCTGAGTTCTGGAAAACGGGTGGGAGAAATTTCCAACACTTCACTGTACAGTTTTGACAGAGGATTAATGAAAGGATACAACTCTAGTTTATTAGATTCATATGGTGTGAGTTTGACATATGTTTCTTCTTCCTGTTTCATATGTCTCTTGTTATGTTTTACAGTTCATTCATAATCATTTCCAGTTGAATGCTTTTAAGTAGGAAAGGTAGAATTCAATTTATTGCTCTGCCTTGGGAAAGTGTTCATGTTTTTGTGTATCTTCTTCTGTTTGGTAAGGATTCATTATATATGCCCTTATCAACCTCTCGACAGTCTTTCCACTCCATATTATTCCAAATTGATTGTTAAACTCCCTGCCTATCTTGCCTCATGAAACAATCTGTGTCTTTGATTTAATTTCTCTGCTCAAGCTGCTCTTTGTCCCATACAGCCCAGAAACCCAACCATTCATCAATCTCTCTTTGATATTTATTTACTAGCCTAAAATCAGTATCAGTAGCCTATTGGACATCTTTTGCCGAGATAGACCCAGAGAGAGCCCTCTCTTGTCCTCGTAGGGCTAGCTACGAGGCTGAGCTTGGTTTGATGTTACCTTGAATCCTGCTTTCCTTCAACCTAAGGCAGATTCGAGCACTAACATGAGAAGAGAAGGTTAAATGTTATGTCCCGTGAAGTGCAAAGTGCGGGGAGGTTGGCAGTGCGAAAAGGTAATTGAGTGCCGATAAAGGTTATGAATGGAAAGGAGTGGATTGTTTATGATGAAGTCTCGTGTGGGAAGGTGGGTCCCTTTATATTGCATCGGCGGAGCTGTGAATAAAGAAATTTGGCACGAGACTTTAGAAATGGAAAAAAGGAAGGGAAAAAGAGGGTAGATGAAGGTAAAGAGGATAAATGAGATGAATGAGGGTATAAATGAACTTTGGTCACAATTACACCTTATCAGCAACACTTTCTCCTTTCTATTGATTTGAAAGGAAAATTGATTCCTTTGAAGCTCTTTGACAGTTAGGATTTCCCTTCCTTTTTCCTTCTCCACTTTGTGTGTGGTCACAGGCCAACACTTATCATGATCAATACGTTTAAGTTAGGTCATTCAACAAAACTTTACCAAAACAACAAGAGTGTCAACCCTTTTTCCATACTTTCATCATGCTCATCACAAGCATTATCAATAATATTGTATATAGAAATCAATGAGGTAACCTTACATATGAGATCCATTATGTCTTATGCACGTCGAGTTTCAAGAGTATCATTTTCTAGATTCAAGGTGATAACCTTCTTTATGGGATCGAGATATCCAAAATATAGATGTTAGCTAAACATCAAGTATATTAATATATCAAAGATCAAAATTAAGTAGCCTCATAAAATCAAGAAGTTCATTATGTCTAGAAGGTAACATACTTTTTCAATATCAAGTGCACCATTTCATCATAAGAACCATGAATCTGAATCACTTTCATATGAATGCATGGACCATTTAAGAAGTAGAAATTCTCATCATAGCTTAGGTCTTACCTTTACATCCAATACTAAAGCAGAAGAATAACACTGAAACTATTCATACCTTGTAGTATTCAAATACTTTTGCATATTTTATTTGACATAGGCAACTTGTAGCATTTTGTCATATTTTCATTAGGTGCCTCTTCCTACACTAGCCATATTTCCTGCATCTCAAATGATCCTCAAGAAGGATCCACTTATCACATCTCATCAAGGAGGTTAGAAGAACCCAAATACTCATATATATATTTAGGAAGCATGAGTAATAGTCAAAACAGTAATCATATCCATAAGTATAAACAAAATTAAAGACATAGAGAAGCATCATGAGTCAAGAAATATTTATCTTCAATGAGATGTGATCCTATCCCTCTTGAACCAACCTTCAAGAGCCATAATTTTCCATTGAACATATAACGATATTTCCTTCACTATTTCAACTAACTTTATCAGTACCCAGGCCTAATAGATACTATCCCATCTAGGGCTTCATCAAATCTGTCACAACTGCTTAAACATATTTAGTTTGAACATGCTAGGGTTTCTAGATTTCATATCTCAAATATTACCATAAACCATGGTTTCTGTCAAACCCTCACCTCATGATATCCATCAAACCCTAATACATAAATTTCCTAAGGTTATCTTCAAACCCTAGAATTGTTTTAGGTCTCCTCCATATTCTCTTACTTCCATCAAAGGTGTCTCCATGGGGATGATCTCCATGAATTTTCTTCAACCCAGATCTAAAACCATGTTAATTTTTCATAGTCCTATATTGTTATTTTCTTTGATAATTTCATTTCTTCATTAACACTTTACATTCACCCCATAAAATCATAAAAGTATTCATATTTACATCATTATTCATCAACATATGAAACTATGTAGAAAGAAAATTATCATCATCATTAATGGAGCGAAACATAAAGGAACAATAGAAGAAAAACATTCACACATAGAGACACCAAGATTGGTCGAAGTCTAGGGTAAAACCCTTAAAAATTCTTCTTCTTATATATTTTCGTCAAATGATTCAACAAAAGAGAGTAAAATGATCCATATCTTCATCTATGCAACTAACTAGCAAAAGTAACTACAACATCCAAGGAATAAACCCAAAAATTTATATACTCAAAACTCTGATTTTGAAGTCTGTACAGAACTGTCATGGTCTGCAGTCAACTGCCAAATCTTGCGGTCACTGAATGGAATATTCATAAGGTTGATATTTCATATTTAAGTTACCAATCACATGGAGGAGGAGTCATATGAGTGACTATAGCATCTTGGTCGCTCTTTGAAGCACTGTAAGCGAGTGACTCTAGTGTGCAACTAAAAATAAGAAAAAATATATGTCGGTTTCATGAAGGATGAGTTATGCATGCCACTAGGATCCTTTGGTCACATTGGCGAGCCTGGAAGCGAGAAACTGGGGTCATATTTGGAATACGAACACCCTAAATCCCTAGTTGGATGGATGAAGAGTTGTCCATGCGACTGGAAGGCTCCATTCACTCTGATGAGTTGTTGTGCATGTGACTACGGTTGAAACCTTCCTTTGTTGTGCCTGTGACTGAGGCCCAAAACCCTAAATCGGAGATGCAAGCTTCAGACCCTATAATTTGACCTCAGAGTGTACCTGAAACTATGAAGACGAGCCTCAGATCTGTGCGAGCCAAAAACCAAAATAGAAGAGTGTATCATCATTGTGTACAAATTGGGTAGAGGTCACTTGTATTTATATGCTTCCATGAAGGTCCAGTTGATATTAAGGTTGACCTATCCAATTGTACATGTGTGAGAGGTCGTCCTGGTCCAATGTATAAGAGAGTTTTCATAAATTCAAAAGCTAACTTCTGCTTGTCCAAATGAGTTGATATTTATGTCTATTTTGGTCCTCTCAAAAAGAGGAATTCAATGCAATCACGATCTATGTCATTTGAGTTTTCCAATGTGGATTTTGAACCTAGTTGTAAAAATTAACAATATGGACCCAACCAATGCTGCATCTAAAGCTTTATGAGGTGCTTCAAGAGCTTACTATCATAAAGAGACACTAGATTCCTGGCTTTAAATGTCTTCTGCATAAGAAATCAAACATGGAAAGATTTATCTTGAGCCTTCTTCACATTTTTATGAAATACCACAAGCATCCAATCCTCTTCCAACTACATGAACTATTCAAGTATGCATTACAAAGCACCCAAATCTATCATCTGTGTAACAAAAATAATATGAAAACTAGGTACCAATAACTCCATTGGCATCATCGATTCTTGTCCATATACCAAATTAAAATGTGTGTATCTTTTCAAGTGCTTGAAATTCATTTAGTATGCCAAAATTACTAATAGAATTTGAAAATACCATTCTTGTTTGTTTTCAATACATACCTTGGTGAGTGCACTTTCCAAAAATTTATTGAAAGCTTCCATTGTACCATTGACTTGGGGGCAATAGGGAATACTCATCTAGTGATAAATCTGAAATAGAAATTGTGTAATAGTATCAACACTACAATACTTTACTGGTGCTACTTCAATCCACCTAGTCAAATAGTTTGTAGCAGTAATGATGTATCTTTCACCCAATCTCTTAGATGGTGGGTTGATGGGACCCAAAAAATCTATGGCCCGCATATCAAAGGGTTGTAGTATAATATGTGGGGCCAAAGGCATATCATATCTCCTTGATGGTTTTATGAACCTCTGTAAAACACTACAATTCCTAATAAAATCCTTAGCATCAACATGCAATTCTTTCCACCATAAACCAACCCGCAAAATCTTCTACATAGTAGCTTTCCCTACATAATGTCCTCCCGAAAGTCCCTCATGTTCCTATGTCTAGATCATCGAATGATTGTGTTGTATGATTCACCTATGCAAAATCCTATTAGACCCTAACTTACATAAGCAGTCCATAATCAATTGATAGTATGTATAATTTAATACAACTGCTTCTTCTGCGTAACAATGTACTTCGATAGAAAAAATCCAATACTAAGAAACTAAGAAATTTTAGCAAAGTAGTCATCAATCATTGTAACAATGAATAACTATGCATCTAGTAAATTTTATTATAAGTTTCGAGCTTCCTCCCTTGTAGCAATATTATATAAATGGTCTTGTCCTGCATTCAATCGCTTAAGTTGAAAACCACTTCAAAATCACACTCTTAAAACAAAAGTAACCATCTACATATGTGCCCTCCAACAAATTTTTTTTCACCATGTACCTTAATGTGGAATGACCTGTATATAAATTAAATTTACATCCAAAAAGGTAATTAAGATACTTCTTCAAGGCATATACCATAGCCAACCCTTCATGCTTTGTAGTAGTATAATTTTTCTCAACTGTTGATAAATTTATACTTGCAAAGGAAATTGGGTGATCCAAATATCCTCCCCTACTTGTGCTAACATGACTCCTAAAGTGATAGATGAAGCATCCACATGCAAATGAAATTATTTACTCTAGTAAGGAAATATCAAAATCGGTTTACCTACCATATTCTCCTTTAAAGTATCTAAGGCTTGCTAAAATTCCTCCATCCATCTGAAAGGTACCTCTTTCTTAAACAAGTGCTCCATAGGTGAATTTATATGAGCATGTCCTTTTATGAACTTCCAGTAATAAACATTATGACCCAGAATAATAGAAAATTTGAATGGAAGTAGGAGGAGGTAGATCCACTTTGAATGCAATATTTGCACGATCCACCAATAACCCTTTCTCACAGATAATGTGACCGAATAAAATGAAAAATGGGGAAAAAAATGCATTTCTTGAGATTTAGTGAAATCTGTAGTCAATGCCTGCATTTGTCTAACATCAACCAAAATACCTTTATGTGCTTTTGTAATAGGACGAACACCATCTAGTCATCCAGATATACATCCAAAAACTTATGAATACATTCTTTAAAAGTTGCAGAAACAATTTTGGAAAATATGGCAGGTGCATTCTTTAGGCTGAAGGCATTACAATGTACTAAAATCAATGCCACTCTATCACATATTTAGTTATATGATGGTCTTAATTAGAGATTCGTATCTAGTGATACCTAGAGAATACATTAGTGAAAGAATACACCTCTTGACCACCAACATTGTCAAGGAATTCATCCGTAAAATGGGTGGGAAATGGATTAGGTTTGTAGGCATCATTGAGATTTTTGAGATCAACACAAATCATGATATCCCTTGTTTTCTTATTATGAACTACAATAGGGGTTATCCATTCTGACTCTTCCACTATCTTAATGATCCCAACTTCCCAAATTATGTTTAGCTCTTTCTTTACCCTATGTTTATATATTATATTCATCCTTTGTGATATTTGTTTAACTGTCTTAGCATATAGCTTGAGAGGAATCTTCCTTTCACCCAACTCACCTACTATGCCCTTCATCTTGGAAAATGTATTAGGAAACAAACCTTGATAATCCCTTAGAAAATATGTTATATTATCTATAGTTTCATCATCCTAGTAGTCCCAAATTAGAGCCATCTTTAGATTCTCTTGACTGCCAATATATCCCTTCTTTGTTTTAATTAGCTTAGAATAATTTTGCATTCCTAACTTGAGTCTAGATACAATGTGTTCTCCCTCAGTATTCAATATTTTCAGATCCATTTGGTCCTCATCACCATCAACATCCTCTACAAAATTATAAAATTCTATAAACTCTCATACATGTTGTAAATGTTGGTGGGTGAGATGCATAGGTTCCATATTGTGTTCAGGCCAATTTTATGACGAAATATATTCTACTTCAACACCTTAAGTGTGTGATCCAATACCTCATTTTCAGCTATAAAAATAAACGTGACGTTAAAATTTCTATTCATCTCCTCCTATTGCATAGCGCTTTTGTGCACTTCCAGGTCCACGAATATGTGAACCCACTCCTCCTCTAGTATCAACACTGTTACCGATGAAATAGGTAACCTGACCTCAAAACGAGAACTCTAGCCCAAAAAGACTAAAAAAACATGAAAAAACACTCCAAAAACAAAAAAAGGGTATTCCAGAATGCACTTTGTTTTTTTTGAAGGTCAAATTTCAACATTTTATAAAATTATGCTAAAAACAAAATTGTTTCTTGAAAAAAGGATTGAAAAAACACCCTCAAAACAAAACCAGTTGACGTTGGAATAACCAAAAAAAAAATTGTCATATTTTTGACATTTTAAAAAATAGAAATAACATTTTTTAATTTTTAAAATTCAAACATTAAAGAAAACCTAAAATTAAAAAAAAAAAAAATTTAAAAAATAAAAACATTTTAAAGCTTAAAATTTAAAAATATATAAGAATAAAAAAATAAAAATAAAAATAAAATACAAAATAAAAATTTTAATTCAAACATTAAAAAAAAACCTAAAATTTAAGAAAAAAAATAAAAAATAAAAATAAAAAAAAGATTAAAGATTAAAATTTCAAAATATATAGAAATAAAAAAATAAAAATAAAAACAAAATAAAAATATTAAGTTAAAAAGAAAAACAAGTTTAAAAAAGAAAGAAATTATAAAAAATAAAATATAGAAATTAAATTTAAAAAAGAAAAAGAAAATGTTTATTAAATTAAAAAAAAAAATTAAATTTTAAAATAAAAAATTAAATTTAAAGAAATATTTTAAATTTTAATAAATTTAAAACTTAAAAAAAAAAATGAAAAAAAAAAAAAATAAATTTAAATTTAAAGAAATATATAATAAAAAAACAAATAGATTTTAAAAAATATATTAAATTTAAATTATAAAAATATATATATATATATATATATATATATATATATATATATATATGAACTTAAATTAAAAATATATATATTAGATTTTATTAAATTTAAAAAAAAAATTAATATTAAAATAACAAATTAAATTAAAAAAAAATATTAAATTTTAATAAATAAATGAATAAACAAATAAATTTTGAAATAAAAATTAAATTTTAAATATAAAGAAAAAAAAAGAACATTGTTAAAATAAAAAGTTAAAAAACTTTAAAAATCAATTAAAATTGAAAAATTGAAAAAAATAAATTAAATAAAATACATTAAATAAAAAATAAAATAAAAAACAAATTAATTTGAAAATATTAAGTTTAACTTAAAAAAAAATCTAATTTTAAATACACAATTTTAATTGAAATAAAAAATATATAAAAATTTTATGTAATTAAAAAAATAATAATAAAAACATAAAAAATTAAAAAAAAATATTAAATTCAAATAAATAAATAAATAAAAATACAAAATTTACTAAATTTTAAAAAATTAAATGAAAAAACTAAACATAAAATTTAATAATAAAAAAAAAATGAAAAAAAAAAACCAATTAAATAAAAAAAATACAATATTTAATAAAAACTATTAAGAAAATTTAGAGAAAAAAAAAATTAAAAACAAAAAATGAATAAAAAAAAAAAAAAAAAAAATTAAAAAAAATTAAATTTAAAATATAAAAATTAAATTAAAAAAAATAATTTTAAATTTTTTGAATTAAAAAAAAAATAAAAAAAATAAAAAATATTAAAAACTAAAAAAATAAAAAATAAAAAAGAATTTTTTGACTGTGGCGGCGCCTCCAATCGGCCTCCCGCCAAGGTGACGGCGGAGGCCGGCCGCTAGGCGCGAGGCAGCCGATTAAAATAAGCCCTCCGGCGAAAGCGGGTGGTCAGGGAATCGCCCTCCCCGTCAGCGGGAGGCGGGTTAGAATATTCGCCTGAGGAGCCCCGATTCGAAGTCGCCCTCTGCAGACGCGGGGGAGAAGCGATTCCAAAGCTCAACCTCCCGCAACAGTGCGGTCCGGGAATCGACCTCAAGGCAATTCTCGGAATCGCGGGAGGGCGATTCCTGGAATCGGCCTCAAGGTGATTCCCGGAATCGGCCTCCCACGGTGGGAGGGAGATTCTCGGAATCGGCCTCAAGGCGATTCCCAGAATCGGCCTGAGGACGTGGGAGGGAGATTCCCAGAATCGGCCTCCCGCGGCGGGAGGGTGATTCTCGGAATCGGCCTCTCGCCGCAAGAGGGCGATTCCCGGAATCGACCTCTCGCCGCAGGAGGGCGATTCCCGGAATTGGCCTCTCGCCGCAGGAGGGCGATTCCCGGAATCGGCCTCTTGCGGTGGGAGGGCGATTTCCAGAATCGACATCTTGCGGCGGGAGGGCGATTCTTGGAATCGGCCTCCCTTCGCGGGAGGGCGATTCCTGGAATCGGCCTGCTGCCGCGGGAGGGCGATTCCCGAAATCGGCCTCCCACCTAGGTGGCGGTGGAGCCCCCCGCCCGCCCAGCGGCTGGCCTCCGCCGCCACCTGGGCAGGAGGCCGACTGGCGGCGCCACCACGATCAAAAAATTCTTTTATTTTTTTATTTTTTTTAATGTTTAATATATTTTTTTAATTTGATTTTTTTTTCAACTTTTTTTTTTTAAATTCAAAAAATTTAAAATTATTTTTTTTTAATTCAAATTTTTTATTTTTAATTTAATTTGTTTTAATTTTTTTTTGTCTTTTTTTTTTTAAATTTTGTTTTTAAATTTAATATTTTAGATTAAGTATTTTTTAAAATTTAAAATTTATTCATTAAATTTATTAAATTTTAATGTAATTTTTTTTTTTTTAAAATCTTTTAGTTTATTTGGTTTTTTATTTTTAAAATTTATAAATTGTTTCATTTAAAAAAAACAGCAAATTTATGGATATTTGTTTTTTAATTATTTGCACGTGGTTTTTTTCATTTTTTTTTTGTTTTTTAATGATAGTTTTTTTTATTAAATTTTTTTTTTCAATTTTAAATTTTGTTTTTTTTTTAAATTTGTTTTTTGGTTAATTTTAAAATTTGTATTTTTGTTTATTATTATTATTATTATTTTTAATTTAAATTTTTAAACTTAATTTTTTCTTTTTTGTATTTTATTTTTTTTATCTAAATTTTAATTTTGTAATTTAAATTATTTTTAAAATTTCTATTTAAATTTTTTTTTTTTAATTATATGGATTTTTTTAATAACTTAGAAAAAAATGTTTTTGATGTTTTTTTTTTTAAATTTTTGTTTTTTTCCTTTAAATTATGTGTTTTTTTTTCAAATTTTGTCATTTCTTTTGATATAATTTTTAAATATTTTTGTTTTTTTTTTGTTTTATTTATTTTTTTTTGTTTAAATTTTTTATTTTTACGAGTTAATTTTGTTTTTTTTTTACATTTTTATTGGTTTTATATATATATATATATATATATATATATATATATATATATATATATTTAATCTAAGTTTTGTGTTTTATTACCAACATGAAAATCACCACTCTAGAAAAAAGGTTGATGCTGCATCAATACGGTTCAAAATTAGCGTGAAAATCACCGCTCTAAAAAAAAAAGTCGATGCTTCATCAATACGTTTCAAAATTAGCATGAAAATCACTAACATTTTAAAACAAATATTCATATTTCATAAATAAAAATATTAGAGTGTCAAAAATGTACTAAAAAAAAAAAGAGGTGATTCTGCATCACCACTTTTCAAAATCGGGTGCTTTTTATGCTACCAGAAAAAAGTAGGTAACAGTGCGGTTACTTATTTCATCGGTAACATTGTTTATCTTCCTTTTATTCCATGTTGTGAAAAAACTCTTCACGTGGGTTATGTGGTATTCCAACATTGCATATTTAACTCCCTTGAGCTCAGATTTAGACCCAAAACTAATGCATAACAAATTCTTACATTTTAGCCAAGTATCTATATCAGCCTTATGAGTGCCCCACCAATACGCAGCAGTGGCTCTCAAGGAAACATATAAGGATAACAATCTCAAATTCTCAGGTATCTTATGATAAAACTCATAAATAAAATATCCAAGATTGGTTAGAACATCATACCTTATGGAATCATGCACTTTTTTCTCGATCCATCTCACAGAACAAGTGATATGCACGCACCTTTTGGTAAAAATCTCATGTAGTTAGTTGTGTCAAATTTCTAGTCCTTCTTCAGAATCAAAAGCACACAAACCAATGCTATATAATATTATCACACAATCTATATTTAGGTTGATATAATATTCCCTCTCTATAGTGATCTTGTATATTTCTTCCAATGCCTCTCCATCCATATCTTCCCTAACAGGTTCCATGTATTGGTCTCGTTCACTTAGATCCAACAATGCAATCACTTAGACATCTTAAAAATTGAAAATAATTTTCCTTTTCTTTAAATTGATGATCAATTGATTTTCAAAGGCCTAATAAATTCATAACATATATGGATAGGGATTTGTATTATCAACAATTTCAATAACTTTAAAATCGAACATCCTTGTGACCCCATTAATATCTACCTCCACATTTGGCAATCTACCAATAGGAAAATTTCTATATTTATTTTCAAATCTGAGTTGGATAGGGAACCAAATCAATTTGGGTCTCCCCATCATATACTAAATATTATTGGGCTAAATATTGACATTAGATCCTAAATCAATAATAATATTACCCATGTCATAAGCTCCTATATTGTTTATTCCCTATACACTACCTTTGGGAAACCCTCAAAACAACTTAGATATCCTTTTAAGTATTTGTGCACCAAATCTAAACTTTATGGTTAGTTCTGTTCTTTCATGCAACCTTATTGATTGCACACCCGAGTATCTATGTTGCTCTATTCCATAACTCCTTGGTGTAGTGATTGATCATCCCGTGAAACTTCTATAGAGCTCCATCATCGAGCATCAAATTCAAGCATCTATTAAAAAATGATTTAATAAAATTTCCTCCTCCTTCATAACCCTTGGTAGTAGTCTTATCATATATCTCAGTCATATCATATACTAGATTATTTTCTAGGTCATCCAATTCTATCATGGCCATGTCCCTATGTGCCTCTTTATAGGGTTTCTCCTCTTTCTAAGGATCAAACTTCTAGGGTGGTTCTGTAGGTTTTCATACCAAATTCTAATTTAGTGTTGGTATATTTTGTAGCATGTGCTCAATTCTTGATTTAGTGTTCGTATATTTTGTAGCATGTGCTCAATATTTTGTAGAAATGTAACAACTTTTACCTTTGATTGATCTTGGTGCAAATTTACTATCACTTTTTGCAGGTTTTCCACCTTCTTCTCCTCGATATTTGCAAGCATATAAAGGTAGTCCTCCATTAAATGATTTGAGGCTTGGGAATATGTACATGTTGAACATGGATCAGGACAGTCTCTAGAAATATGTCTTGGATGGCCACATTGTAAGAAATGATTATTCCCCTCCCTTGCCCAAAATCTCCTTGTCCTTATCCTGGTCTTGCAAATACTCTAGATCCTATGCCCATCATACCCTAAGCTATCCCCCAATGATTATAGTTTTTCACCATTCTATATTATGCCTCATGCATGCTATAATTATCCATGGTGAGATCCTGCATTAGTTCTAAAAACCTGCAATGATGAATAGTGTGACCAACACACTTGAAAAATTCACAAAACAATCTTCTCTCTATAGTATCATATTTATGCATCATTGAGCAAGTCAAGGGTATATTACCCCACACTTTATATATTTTTCACCATAATCCTTGTCCTTGCACCATTGAATTAGCTACACGATTTTCTATATAGTTGGTCAGGATGGGGAATTCATTTTTGTGGTGCCCTTCCATTCGATAGATTGTGCACTAGACCTCTATTCATTTTCCTTTCCCCTTTTCCAAATCTTGTAAATAAACAACACGTGCATCCATCTGTGACTATAGCTAAGATATACCAAGACTTTATCCTCTTACTGTGACTACTAAAGAAACTTCCAATTTAATTGTTATCTTGAAGGCTTCTGATTGAGTCTAAATATGTTGTTGAGTTAACATACCATGAATTTGTGGAAGTGTGCCCATGATAAACCATTCCTTATGCTTCTCATTAGGAATTTTGAATTAAAACTTTCCCAATATTACTTCAAACCACTCACCATAATCCCAAATGGATTCATATATCCTCTATATTATCTCCTTCAACTCCATTATACATTAGGATGTAGACTTAGTCTTGCACAACTCCTTCATCATCTCTTGCTTAATGTCATCAAATGATCTTGGTTGTGTAGGTGGAACATTTCTCTAGTATTTCATGTACCAATATAAATCATGATCTCTAAAGGTAGTCCCCAACTATATAATCCTGGAATTTTCATCCTAGACATTATTATCATCCCAAACTGATTGACATACAAAAATGTGTTGTTGGGATATTCATTCCCAACACCATGAAAAACAAAAAAATTTACATTGTCTACCATTTTTCTCTATATACCAGATCCTAGTGATGTTCCACTAGATACAACAACAATTTGGTGTGATCCACTCCCTCCTGACTAACTAGTTTGACTCTGAATAATATGCTAACTCTCTTCACTTTCTTGATCAAATATAATATGCAACATACTACTATGAGAACTTACCTCTATATGAATAGGTGTGCACAAGGTCGTGGGTTCAACACTAGGAATACTCTGAGTAGGATCCTAGGGATGTACATTATTTTTTCTTCTTGGCCTAGGATATGAAGGTTCCCCTCCCTCTCCTTTTATGTTTTTTATGCCAATGCGCGTTTGATCTAGAATTCTCTGATCTAGACTAATCCTCCTTCTCATATGACCTCTCCCTACCTCCTTCACTAAAATTTTATCTACGATAGGTATTGAGGCAAACCAATATCCTCTATCATTTCCACCTAAGGACCTTCTACGACTGTGAAATACACAAAATTCAAACTATTTCATATGTATCCTTTCACATGCTATTCAATTGAACTTCATTGGCATACATTTCCTACAATCTTGATCGAAGATCTTCCACACTTCCTTTGTATTTTATCCTTTGCTAATCTTTCATCCCAATCTTGTTATCTAATATTACTCCTTGGCGATCACCCAACTCGCCCTTAATGCATGAGGGCTTTATATGCTCATGGTGTTAGATTCCATCTTCAAAACACCTTTGTTACACAACAACATTTTCAAAAAATTCAGCAACGCAAGAATAAAAAATCCTCATGGGCCTCCCAAGAAGTTGTATTTTGTAGTGGTAAATGAGATAATCACATATTCAAACCAAAAATAAAAAATCCAGATAATCTTATTATCGAGATACTAAAGGCTTCGAACTTTCGTAGGAGTTAACTTCGGGTTCAAAAACTTTCTAATGTCTATTCTAGTCGTTGAACTTTTAAATCCACTCTATAAGAAACTATGAAAATTCATAAAAGTTAGAAAAAATGTATCACTGCAACCATCTATTGATGCTAAACTTTCAATTCGCAATTTCACTAGCAACAAAATCATCTATATTAGTTTCAAACCACTTTCCAATCTTTTCCTTTGTAGCATTTCACATCCCCTTCGATCACAAACCCTAGTCCTGACAACATAAACATTTGTTGGTGATTTTTATTTTTTGATCTGGGTTATTGCATGTGATGTGACAAAAAAAATCCCCACTAGGTATCGACCCTTAAGGAAATGCTTATGTAATAGGAAATGTCTCACCCAAGGCACCTAAGGGGGGATACAAGAACCAAATTTCTGCAACTAGAAGGGGAATGGAAATCCATTTTTAGCCATTTTTATACCACACATAAGCTCTAGTTTGCATAAAATCTTCGTTTACCAATATTTAAGACAAATGAAAAACTTTATCAACAACAAAATTTAAAAATAAAGGGGTGCACTAATTATTCTTAGCAAGGCATTACGAACATTCATCCATGGTTATCATAAATAAACATTACTCATAAGGAAATCATCATGCACACACATACCAATAGACATTTATAGCTCCAACCATCATTATTATTACCAAATAGTGCCAAATGGAATACACATGTTGTTACCACAAGGTTCCCCTCAACTCACTGTTGAGCCAATTAATCATCCTTAAAGGATCAACTAGCTTCTACACATTAAATTGTCAACCTGAGGTCTCATCTTTCTATTTCAATTTTATAGCTTCAATTTGCATAAAATGTCCATTTACCAATATTTAAGACAAATTAAAAACATTTTTAACAAAAAAATTCAAAAGAAAGGGGTACACCAATGATTCCTGAGAATGCATTATATCCAACATTCATCCATGGTTATCATAAATAAACACTACTCATAAGGAAATCATCATGCACACATATACCAAAATACATTCATAACTCAAACCATCATTATTATTACCAAATAGTGCCAAATGAAATACATATGGCGTTACCACATGGTTCCCCTCAGCTCACTATTAAGCCAATTACCTAAAAGACCAACTAGATTCTACACGTTAAATTCTTAACCCGTGGTCTCATCTTTCTATTTCAAAGTTATCTGCAAAATTTTGGCAAGAGAAATACTGGTATAACTAATCACGATTATCGTAACAGAAAGAGAAACTTTAATTATAAGGGGACCAACCCATAACACAACTAATAATTTTTTCTTCCAACTAAACCAAACCAATTCAAAGCATCAAATCCTAAATATTTTATGTAGGAAACAACAAAGAAAAGATATCAAACACTAAGTTGTTACCTAAGGAAAAAAAACTATAAAATGAAAGAAAAAAACTATAGTAAACTATTTAACCACATAAACAACAATCATGTGATGATCTCCAAGGAACAAAAATGAAGTAAAAACAATCCCAATTGAATTAGCTAAAGTAAATCCACTTTGTAACAAAAAATTGTAATTTCTATTTAAAAATAGAACATGTGATTTAAAAATCACATAACCAACTAGAAATTTTAAATTGAAAACGATTAAGAAAATAAATAACTGAAGTGAAAGAACAAAATGAAAACTTAATGATACAATTGAAGACAACGTTCCATCTAGGATCAATCCCAAATCACCCGAATCAAACTTTCTTGTAAAAGAAATCAACACAACAAATTAAATTTGGATAATAAAATTTTTCCTTAAACTCTATAGGATCGATCACAATCAATGTCTTCTTAGGTGCACGACCTATGTCAAAAATATTACAACTAGAAAACCTCTCTCGATGCTCAATTCCTATTTTTTATACTATGTCTGTAAAAGATAAGAATAATAAATTTGTTTTTGATAATGACAAATCCTAAGAATCCGAAGATTCTCAATAGGCTCATTTAAGTTACCAGAGATCTTGATATTCTGGATGACCACGTCAGAAGCCTTTCCTTAACTGATTTTCTCCAATTGATAATCAACAACATCAAGCTATCCGATCTTCTATGATCAATCCAAGGAACAACATCAAATGCTAGCTCAACAATAGATTCATGTTCAAAATAAAGATTGAATCATGAGTGAATATATATCTTCTAATCAAGTTAGTTTATAAGGTAATAAAATGATATATATACATTAAAAAATCATAAAATCCATATCACATAGATTATCATGTACCAAATACAAGAAAGACTCAGAAACAAATACAAAAACTAGGAAATAAGGTAAGGAAATTATAACAATTATGAGGCCCAACAGTTACCAACATATCTCAACATTACAGAGTTATAGTGTTGGAGGGGGGTCCCCTGGAGTACAATTTTTCTTTTAATGTTTTTTTGTGTGCGTTGCGCAAAAGAGTCAAAGGGGCTTTGGGGCAGGTCAAAGTCCCTTATTCATTGTAATTGGTTTTAAGGGAAAACCATGAGTCTCAAACCATGGTTTGAGACCATGGTATCTACGTGATAAGTTAGTATAAATATGGATAGATCGAGTCAAGTAGAGACAGTGAATGATCACACATGCATGTTTTGTAATATTTGATCAAAGTCTATGTTTTTGGGTAAAAAGGCTCCTACTAGCTGTGTGCGCGGAGACCTAAGTCATGGTTGTGTGCGGACTCAGCTGGTTGTGTGCGCGAAAGGGTAAATTGTATTGAAGCATTAGGGTAATTTTGAGGTCTAAAATGGGTCTCCTAAGGAAATTATAAAATAATATTTGATTACATCATCAAATTTTAAAGGGAAAAAAGAAAAAACTACTTTTTCAACTCGTATTTTCAACTTATCTCCTAACTTTTTTACTCAAATTTTGTGTAGGAGTACTCGTTGGATGCAAAATTTAATTCCTCATCCAATGAGTATCAATGCTACTACTTTTGATGGACCCTGCTACACGAAAAATGAGAAATACATGAAAAACGTGATTGCAATCACGTTTTTTAATGTATTTCTCATTTTTCATGTAGTAGGGTCCATCGAGAGTATGCAACATGGGTACTCCTTGGATGAAGAATTAAATTTTTCATCGAACGAGTATTCCTACTCGAAATTTGAGTAAAAACTTTGGGAGATAAGTTGAAAATACGAGTTGAAAAAGTAGTTTTATTATTTTATTATTTTTTAATATTTTCACCCTTTTACTTAAAAAATGGTGAATCGTCCCCCATGGTTGACATCATCACCTTGAATCCTATTGGTTCTTATAAATTTTATTTTGGTTGTACATTTTTCTTAGGAGGTCCATTTTAGACCTCAAATTTCCCCTAATGAACTGAATGTATTGGAACTACTATATCTCTTAATAAAGAAGATTGTTTTGGCAAAATCTGGACTGTTATGCGTTATTTTATTTGAGATCAGAATCTGTTCTCATATTTCATATTTACTTATGTTTACGACTAAATTCATATGTGAAAATGAATAAATTATATTATGCATGAATATCAGTTGATGAATAAGTTTTATTGAAGTACATTTGTTTACTGTGCGTGAATACCTATTGAGGAATTCTATGATAATCTGCGACAAGTTGATATGTTGTTCTATTGACCTGTTAGTGCACACATATGCATATCATCTATTATAAGTCTGTTTAGGGCCACCACATTAAATTATTCCTCAGGGTGTGGAAACCTGGTTCCAACACCCCCCCATACTGCTTCGGGTGAGACTTTGATCTACGCAAGAAGTTCATTGCTGAAAGGTCCAGTAGTTGGAGGGTTTGTTGGTTGCGCAATAAATCTAAACCTGGGTCAGGAGCCCTCAAGCCAACAAATGGTTCTGTTAATGGGACCAGGATCATTTGAGTGATAATTTATGTCGTGGCATCCTACACAGAAAAAATTACAATATTGTCTTGATAGAAAGATGCTTGAATTTGTGATCCAAGAGAATTGAAGCTCTAAAGTATCTACTAAATATTTGGTTCAAAAGTATATTTATATGTAATTACAAGATATATTATTTGCTTCCTTTGCGACCAAGATGCACAAGTGGTTGTCTCTATTGACTGAATTTAATACCTACGCAAAGGATGACACAGTCACTTAGTGGACTCTGGAATTGGTACAACAATTAGAAAATACCAGCAATACAATTACCCACGCGATAGATAATTGGATCGATCATGTTATGAGATTATTTTTATATGATTTTGCTATTGATCAGTTTTTGTCCTACTTTGAAGCGGAAAAAATATTTTTCAAGGGTCCCAGAGGTAAGTTCATGTGCTCTCTGAAGTTGTGGATTAAGATGCTACTGTGTAAACAAGTTTCTCTATGTAATCATATCGAGTGAATGTCCCGAAGAGGCCTAACTACACATAGCGGAAGAATTTACCATGTAGATCTAGACGAAGGGTTTATTTACAATCCTCTCAAAGGTAGATACTATAGTGACGAAGAATAAGAGACTAGTAGCTCTGGTGAATTTGTGCACTCTGAAGAAGATGAAGTCTCATAGGATCAGAATAATCAGGGAGCATTGGCCATAGTTTAGATCCCATCAACTCCACCTCCAAAATCGTCTCATAAGCCATCCACTCCACCTCCACCTCAACTCCCACCACTAGCGTAGATATGGCCACATCTATGAATTTCCATACTTTCAGAGGTATTGGGAATGAGGATACAAAACAATTTTGGTTCGTCACTAATGTTGTATGGAGAGCACAAAAAGTGAACAATGATGATGTTAAGAAAGCGTATATGTCATTTATTTTCAAGATAATTTGTTGGACTGGTACATCGAGTATGTATTATTGAATCCTAATGTCGTTATGGATGATTAAAGGATGCACTAAAAGAATAATTTAAGAGGGTCATTGTCACAATGTGTCATTTAATTAAAAGAGATTCATAAAGAGTTGAATGAATCTGTCTCGGATGGAGATCATAGATTAAAGTGCACTATCAGAGATGGTGGATTCACTATTGATGATACCCAACACAAGGACTGGTTCATTTGTATGCTACTCCCACATCTATGTCAGCCCGTGAGTCAACAGAATATTGCCACGCAGGCTGAGGTCGTAAAAATTGCAATGAAACTAGAGGCTTCACTAGTACCCATTGTGATTGGAACCCAGCAAATTCAGAGTTAGTTAGAAGAAATGCATTTGAAATTTCAGAATCCACACAAAGATAATGGAAAGGATGTGTGAAAATATGTATGGTGCATAGTATCATACGATGTAAAGTTGTTGGGCACCATAAACATCAATGCCCTATGTTCAATGATTATTTGCAAGTTGGAGGACCTAGCCCACTGAAGAGCCCGACTGGGCCGAGTGGAACACCTACATTATGGTGTGCAATTTTTCAAGCTATGGGCCCACATGCGACAAATTCTATCCAAGAATTGGAAAATATATGCTTGAGATAAAGCAATCTTTTTGCAATTTATGCTTGTCACTAGGACATGATGAATAACAGTGTCACACTTTTGATTTAATTATGGATAAAGATGAGCTATACAGAATGCAGGTTGAACCTACCTCACCAGCATCCTCCTCTGGGCATGGTGAACTTTAGACCAGAGGAAGAGGAAGAGGATGAGGAGATGGTTGAGGAAGGGGACAAATCATCTGCTACAATTTTGGAGATGTTGGCCATTATGCACATGGCTGTCAAAATCCAGCACAAAAATATTTTAGGTATTGTAGGAAATTCAATCATGTAATTGAATATTTTCCTGTTTTGATTGCTAATATGCAGGAAAAGAAAACACAGACTCTAACATAGAATATTCAGATGGTTATGTCAGAGTTGCGTGAATAAGAGACTAGTGTAAATGTTGTCACTAGGAGTGGTGCAACCACCAGTGAGGAAAATGGAAAGAACTCGGATGTTGATATTTGGATCCGAAAAGCACCTGAGAAAAAGGAAATATTTGACTTACATCATGAAAAAGACACATTTGTAGAAGTAAATAAGGGGTTTGTAGAAGAAAGTGCATCAACATCAGGTGGACCTATGGATGTGGCCGGAGTAGATGAAGAAATAAAGCCATTTTTACAGGCTTGTATCAAGCTATTGCAAAAAAAAAGGCAGTGGAGAATCTTCAAGCATTGATTGATTACTGCCTAGTAAAAGAATAGCGTCGGATGGAACAGAAATTTGTCAACAAGGTATATAAGGAAAAAATGAACTAGACGAGAGATGTGCTTAACTGCTCATATTGGTGCCGATGAGATGGATCGGGTCATTCTGGATCTAAGATCTTATGCACATTTCCTACCTAAGAAAGCTTGACAGCACATGGGAGAGCCTAAGTTGGAGTGGTTTACTATTCAATTGTGCATGGCGATTCAAAAGAAAATCATCCCATTAGGAAGACTCTCACAAGTTGTAGTAGATATTGAAGGAGTAAAGGTGCTTGCAAATTTCTCATACATATTGTGGATGATACTGATCCTTATCCTGCGCTGTTGGGTTTAGATTGGGATATTGATATGGATGGCATCATTAATCTTAAGAGGATAATTATGGTATTCAAGGACAATGGAACCAGAGTTTTAGTTCTCGTAGATCTTGTAGAAGGTGCAAGATATACAGAGTTAGTGCGTAGGGATGACGATGTCGACCATATCTACAAGATGATTGCGTGAGATGATGATTGGATCAACCTGATAGCTGATGGAAGACTTAATTGGGAAAAATATAGTTCCTGCTTCTTAGACTCAAATGAAGAACTGGAGAACTAGCAGAACCAGCTACATGAAGTATCTGCGTTGCGCTGCAATCGAGTGACCAGATCCCTTCACTGCATATCATCAGAGGTTCGAGAATTGTCGTATTATGACGGTTTAACAAATGTGAACATGTTTTTGGGAGAACTTTAAAGGATTGTTCCATAAGCACATAGATTCCATGCATTTGATATAGGGTTTCGCTCTACCTTAGCACCATGGTGGGAGACTCATCAAGGAAACTTGGGTAACTGGGAAGAATGCACTCGAATAATGGGACTGCAATTTGAATGTTCAACTACCCGAATGGAAGAGACATATTACAGAAAAGGTGATTTGTGCATAAATATGGCCAAATGGACTGAAGTATGGGGCACAAAGACAAGACTAGAATGGGTGCACATGTTCACCCATACATTGGGGAAGGTACATATTGATTGGTACCTGCAAACAGAGCTACACTGAGGAACCAACGAATGGTTCGCGCTGACGGAAAGTTTAATTTTAACCTTCAATTTTGAGAGTGGGTTCAATTGCTTGGATAAAGCGTTGCAAGTAATTCAAGAGGTCATCTTTGATACAAAAAAGACGAAGGTAGAACACACTTCACCAGCATGGGATGCGCAGATGAGGGATATTATCAATTGCATAAATTTGAAAGTTGAAGAAAATGAAGAAAATCCAAGGAATATCACAATCCATGAATCTCAAGGACAACACGTAGTTGGCAGGTCTTTAATTACATCGTTGGATGTCAAAAAGCCTCTAAAAATTCGACAAGTGAACATTGGATTTGAAGAACATATGAAATTAGTAAATATTAGAGATTACTGGGATGATGATACAGTGGGAAAGGTTGTTGAGCTGTTGACTAAGTATCAGTACCTGTTTCCTTCAAATTTTTCGGGGCTGAAAGGGATAATTGGAGAGCTTGTGGTCATGAAAATTATTTTGAAGCCTAATGCATGACCTGTGAAGCAACGCCCATATAGAATGAATCCCAAGTATAAGCATAAAGTTAAGGAAGAATTGGATAAAATCGTTGCTGCATGAATTTTAGAACTAGTGGAAGAGTCTGATTGCCTGAGTCCCACGATAGTGCAGGATAGGAATACTAAAGGAGAAATAATGATTTGTGTGGACTTGCACAAACTAAATGATTCCTGCGTACATGATCCATTCCTGACTCCATTTTCTGATGAGATCCTCGATAATGTCAGAGGACAAGAAGCTTATTCATTTACAGATGTGTTCTCAGGATATCTTCATATTAGAATCACACCATAGGATAGAAGTAAGACAACCTTCGTGACAGAATGGGGATATTTTCAATATACAATTATGCCATTCGGTTTGAATAATGCACCTGTAGTAGTTGCATTCAAGGTATACATCCACAAGTTCTTGGAAGTATACTTTGATGATTGGACTATCTTTGGATCGTTGAAGAAGCATGTATCAAGTCTTCACCTAATGTTGGATACTTGTAGGAAGTATCAGATCTCACTTAATTTAAATAAGTGCATATTTTGTGTGCCATTTGGGATATTGCTGGGTCATATTGTTCGGCAGCAAGGATTGATGGTGGATCCAGCAAAGATCGTAGTGATTGTTAATCTAGAAGTTCCTGCCAATGTCAAACAATTGTGCTCAATTTTGAAGCATATAGGATATTATCGGAATTTCATCCAAGGTTATGCGTTGATCACTGTGTCCATGGAGAAATTACTCAAGAAGGATATGTCATTTTGTTGGGACGAAGAATGTCAAAAGAGTTTTGAATTACTAAAGGAGAAGATGGTCACTACACCAATATTGGCCTTTCTAGACTGGTTGAACATATTTCATGTGCATTTTGATGCCTCCAGCATCACGCTCAGAGATATTTTAGTGCAACCAGTAGCTGGGGAGATCGATCACCCTATTGCATTTACAAGTAGGAAGTTATCAAGTGCGGAGTGTAATTATTCAACTATGGAGAGTGAAGGATTGGTTATGGTTTATTCGCTGCAAAAATTCCACCACTACCTATTAGGAGGCCAATTTAAGATGTTTACTGACCACTCTGCTTTAAAGTACCTAGTCAATAAGTTTTTTTTGGGGGGAAATATCTGCAGGTGTTTGTTGTTATTTCAGGAATATTATTTTAAAGTTATTGTGAAGCCTTGGAGACTGAATGTTGGGCCAAATCATATGTCACGCATTGAGAATGGATAAGAGACTACTAGCTTGTAATATGGGTTACCTGATGTGCAGTTATTTGATATAAAGGTGGTTGATGATCATTTCCCTGATATCATTCATTTCTTGACTACTGGATGTGCCCCCGAGGAGTGTACATTGCAACAGAAGAAAGAGTTGGTGGCACACATAGCTGAATTTACTCTCATTGTTGGTCAACTATTCAAGACGGGTGTAGATGAGATCTTGCAATGATATGTATTGGAATTTGAGATATGAGATATATTAGTTGAATCTTATGGAGGGGTTTCAGGAGGTCACTATGTAGGGAAATCCACTGCGCATAAGATCCTACGATTTGGTTTATTGCGGGCCACATTGTACAATGATGCATATGCACATTGTCGCGCATGAGATGTATGCCAAAGGATAGGAAATAAATAACACATAGATGAGATTCCCTTGAACCTATAGATGGCGTTGCAAGATTTTGAAAAATGGGCCATAGATTTTTTTGGACCTATTGACCCTCCATGAAAGAAGACAAGTGCGCATTACATAATCACTACGATAGATTATGTAACTAGATGGGCTGAAGCTAAGACGATGAAGGATTATAGTGAAAACATAGATGTTCACTTAATCTTTGAGCACATCTTGACTCGGTTTCGATGCCCTAAGGTACTAATGAGTGATCAAGGTATGCACTTTGTGAATGAAACTTTTGAATCTCTAATAGAAGAATTCTAGATTCATCACTAGAAGAGTACTCCATATCATCCACAAGTGAATGGTGTAGTAGAAGCTTTCAATAAGATATTGGAGACTGCACTTGTTATTCATCAGTAATTTTTACTATATATAGATGACTAAATATTGGTTCTATATTTCTAAAAACAAAATTCTCTGAATATTGTGAGTTTTAGAAATATCACTGCCTTCATTATCCTTATAGAAAATTTTTCACTATTTTACCATTTTTCCTTTACATGGTCACCTTGCCACTTCTAAAAGACTCCTTATGAGCTTGTGCCACTCATCTCCATCCTTTTCTTACCTATAACCTCATTACTCTATTTTTCCCTTACCCATAACTCTGCTTCACATCTAGGGTTACCTATAGCCTAACTCATTCCCATGATCCCCAAATTTCTCAAGCATTTATAGTCTCAAAACTATCTGTGTAGGCTCTTTAGATAAATCAAGTACAATGGATTTTGGATCTTCAATACACCACTTTGAGAAATACTCTGTTTCCATTTGAAGCCTCCAAAGCCAATTTTCAGTCAAGGTTAGGTCAAAGAACCCCCCACTAGGTCAATTAGGGTTTCATATGGTACATGGACATCATTTCCAAAGAGGACTATCATTAAGTTTCAGAGTCTGCACATAAGGTAATGGGAAAGCTTGACACTTTTGCAGAAGTGTTGAAAAGTATATCAACAAAAAGTGGGTAAGGTAGGAGGACTTCTCCTCAATGAAGACATCTTGCAACAAGGAGAGTAAAAAATACTTGGTTTGGTAGGTAATTAGGGTTTATGCACTTGATAGTCCAGCAGAGTGCCAACACAGTAATAAATTACAGAAATGGCATAGGGAAAGGTAAATGATGAGTTGAACTCCATGATTACAACAAAGGAAGATTCTGAAGGTGTTAATTTGTGTGTGAATCCCATATGGTCAAAATGAATATGTCATGCATCAAAGAGCAAAGGTGTGGAGAGAAAAATAAAGGTTAAATTTAGTGTTTTCAGGCATATATAATCAGAAATGGCCAAAGAAGGTGTTAAAGCTGCTGCTAGGGAAAATCCTCCGAAAGGTGTTTAATGAACTGTCAGCCAAGAAGAAAAGTTAAGTTAACTTGATGATGAAAGCAGCATAATATTTTGAAGCAACTACTGTGTCAAAATAAACATGTCAGATTTCTGGGATCAAAAGTAAACACAAATTCCATGTCTTCAGCAAACTGCTCGCCAAGGTGAAAAAGCTAAGTTTCATGATGTAAATCACACAGGGTTTTGAAGATGTCATTGTGAAATCATCACAAAGGTGTGAAAATCAGTTTATCATGCCTCAAGGAACAAAGGGAAAAGCACAAATCACCATTTTAGCCACCTGCAAACAAAAGGTCAAACATATCAATGAAAAGGGAAAAATGACTTGTAAGTATTAGGAAGTGGATTGCAAAGATAGGATGAATGCCACATGATTATAGAATTAATTTCACACTTCATAAGAGTCATTGATGCCTTGTAAAGAGTTAAATCCCAAACGGAGACAGTATGCCAAATTTACGTCCGTGGGAAGTTGAAAGACCAATTTACCCAAACAGGGCCCATAGTTTTGGCGCTTCATCTCCTAGGGTTAGGTTTTTGGACGTTTAGAATTCTCATTGTTTCTCCATAATAAATAGGCCCTCGAGCCTCATTTGTAATAGAGTTCAGAGGTCTGTAGTTGCCACATATCTTCTCAGAGATTCGCTACCTGCACTGTAGCTAATTTATTTCCATCATGTTTGTAAGCATATTTCTGTGATTTGATATTAATGAAATGAAGCCTTATTTCAGTCGTATTTCTATTTTTATGGTTATTTCTAAATTCTATTGCTTTCCTGCATAAATTCGGATCAGTGGTATCAGAGTGGTTTGATTTTTATCAATCCTTCTTTGCATGTCCCCAACGAGGTTGGGGTATAAGGAGTTAGGGCTCGATCTGGTGGAACCTTTGCAAGATCAGCCTCGCAAACCTCGACGGGTGCCCATGGGGGACGAAAAGAAAGATTAGGGAGCAGGAGATCCTATCAAAATACTGCTTGAGGAGGCCCTCAAAAAAAAAGGAATGCGATGATGGATAAATTTGCCCAGATCCTTCAACGACTGCCCACTGGCGGTGCATCTGCATCCAGCAGCCACTCTAGAGGCGCGACTCCCTTTAAGGTACAAGTAAACTTTGAAATTCCCATATTTGAGGTTCAAATAGATGTAGATGCCATAGATATATGGTTGAATCTATTAGAAGTATATTTCTCAGTTCATGATTTTTCCGACTGGGAGAAGATTATTTTTGCACTCCTCAAAGCTACCCCCCATGTCAAGGACTGGTGGGAAACCTACTGTGAGAAAACGGATGAGACAAAACCCTCTCTGTTCTCAGTCGTACCCACTTGGAATTCTTTCCGAGATTCCATAAAGGAACAATACTATCTCGTGGGGAGCTATGAGGACAAGTACATACAATGGACCACGTTGTAGCAACAAAGGGATCAAGATGTGCATGAGCTAACGAATCTGTTCCATACCTCGCGCACAAAGTTGGGTATCAAAGATTCATAGAAACATTTGGTGCTAAAGTATCACAGTTGTCTACACAGATACATTCAGGAGGAAATGGAGTTCCTCGACATCTCCTTGCTTGGTATGGCATATCGGTATGCTGCCAAGATTGAGTAGAAATTCAAATAGAAGAAGCGAGACTTTGGATCTGCAAATCAAAAGCAAGGGAAAGGTGGCCCCAAACTGCAGAACAAAGGAAAAAGCCAAGGCATGGCGACCCAAGACAACCTGCCAACAACACAAGCAAAGAAAAACACCGTGAAGCCAAAGAAGGACACGGGAAAGTGGTGTGAGTTCCATAAGAGCTGCACTCACAACACAAGTGAGTGTCGGGCCAAGCAGTCGCTCGTGGCCGAGATGAGGGCTTCTGAATTAGATGCATGCTCCGACTCTGAATCAGAACCTGACAAGGTGAATGAAAAAGGGAAGAATATTATTGATGCGGAGCCCAATGCCACTTTTGCCACTACAAAGATCCAGAAGGAGGAACCAAAAGATCCAGAGGAGGCAGAGCGTCTCTTCCACTCCCAGATGTGGGTAAAGGGTTCCCCACTATGTTTCACCACTATGTTTCATTGTCGACAATGGGAGCCAAAAGAACCTCATTTCAATATATGTCATGAAGCAGTTGGGCCTGCCGACCACAACACACCCACAACCATACACCATTGGGTGGCTTCACCAAGGACGAGATCTCCGCGTCAGCCAGCAGTGTCGCCTTCCCTATAGCATCAATCCCTTCATGAATGAGTTATTGTGTGACATTTCTCCTATTGATGTTTCTGATGTATTATTAGGCCAACCATACTTGTGGAAGCGACATGCTGTGTATGAGTCTCGGCCTTGTACTGTTATTGTTACTTTGGGAAATAAATTGTACAGGATACCAGAGGTACCACCGCTTCCCACTATCTCTTTGGTTACTGCAAAACAATGTAGTAAGCTCATTTCCCAAACCAGGAAATTTTTTTTCTTGATGATCTGCCCCAAAGGAAATAAGAAGACTGTGGCCAAGACCTCCAGACATGGCTCCTCTGGATGAAAACAACAAATGGAAAAGGTTGTGGAGGAGTATAGGGACATCTTCACCTCACCCACAGGGGTGCCTATACAATTTCAGGTCAAGCACCCCACTTTCCTGACCTTAGGTGTGCCGCTACCCAATGGACCGATCTATAGGCACTCTGTTCCGGAGAATGATGAAATCAAGAGGCAGATTCAGGAGCTGCTGTAGAAAGGTCACATCCGGCCAAGTTCATCACCCCGTGGGAGCCCGATTGTGTTGGTACAAAAGAAGGATGGGACTTGGAGACTCTGTATTGATTATTGGGCGCTGAACAAGATCACTGTATGGAATAGGTACTCGATCCCATGGATTGATGACCTTATGGACCAACTCAAAGGGGAAAAATATTTCAGCAAGATCGACTTGAAGTATGGGTATCACAAGGTACCAATCAAACCCTCTGATATGTGGAAGACTACTTTCAAAGCCAAGGAGGGCTTTTTCGAATGGCTTGTCATGCCTTTCGGATTGAAAAATTCTCCCGCAACCTTCATGAGGTTGATGGAAGACATCTTGTGTCCATTCACCAACTCATTTGTAGTGGTATACTTGGATGACATTCTTATCTTCAGCCAAACTTGGGAAGAGCACCTCCACCACATCTGAGAAGTCCTACAAACACTGCGGCAACACAAGTTGTGTGCCAATTTGGAGAAGTGCACTTTTGGCATGACCGAGGTTCAATATCTGGGATACATTATTGATGAAAGGGGGGTGCATGTGGGTCCAGCCAAGATCCAAGTCATTCGGGATTGGCCAGCCCCAACCACCCTAACAGAGCTTCACAACTTTCTGGGTCTTGCTAATTTCTACCACAAGTTCGTGTTGGGATTCTCTCATCTCAATTGGCCCTTGAGTCAAGTCACCAAGGGAGGAGCAAAAGAAAAACTCTGTTGGTCAGAATCTCAACAGAAGGTGTTCGTAGAATTGAAACATCACCTCTGTTCTGCCCCAATGCTCACATTACCAGACTTGCAACAACCATTTGAGATCGAGACAGATGCCTCTGACTATGCTATTGGGGTAGTTATTACTCAACAGGGGCATCTAGTGGAATATCATAGTCAGCCATTGTTCGACATAGTTCGAAAGTATCCCACTTATGACAAAGAAATGTATTCCATTGTGGAGGCTTGTCGACAATGGAAGCATTACATTTTGGGGAAGGAGACAATCATAGACATAGACCACTAACCCTTGCATTTCATACAGACACAAGGGAAGTTGTAGAATGATCTCCATCATAAGTGGTCCACATATCTACAAAAATTTCATTTGAACATCAAGTACAAGAAGGGTAGCACCAATAATGTTGCAGATTGCCTCAGCCGACCACCGATCGCGGCCATAACCACCGTTCTCAACTCTTGTGGGCACGAGACTTCTGATTGGAGACTTATCTACAAGAGCGATCCAGAATTCAACTACACATACAGGGAACTCTTGGGGGGTATGCAAGTTCCAAATTTTAACCTTCAAGATGCATTATTATGTCACCTAGGACACCTTTGTGTTCCTTCAAGCGAGCATGCCAAGATGATATGGGAAGAGCACTACAGTCGATTCTTTGGGAATGTTGGGGTCGAGAAAATAGTGGCAGTACTGCATAAGTATTTCTATTAGCTGAACCTTCGACAGGGTGTCGGGAAGTACATCAGATCCTCCACTGCTTGCACCATTTCCAAACCGACCATCAAGAAGCAAGGGCTCTATACTCTGCTACCTACCCCTAGTCGACCTTGGGAACCCATCTCCATGGATTACATGTGAGGCATTCCTTCTACTAAGCATGGAAATGACTGTGTTTTCGTGGTCATCGACAGATTCTCAAAGATGGCCATTATGGCGGTGTGTAAGAGGAATATCACAGCAGAAGCCACTGCTAAACTCTTATTTGAACGAGTGTGGGTGCACTTTGGGATCCCACAGTCTATCATATCAGATCACAACAGCAGGTTCCTCAGCACATTTTGGTCCAGCCTCTGGTCAATGTTGGAGACCAAGCCAACCAAGTCCACAACTTTCCATCCCCAAAATGATGGCCAGACAGAGGTCGTCAACAGAATGATTTTACACATTCTACCCATGTACAATTCAAAGCATCCACGCACATGGGATGAGATCCTTCCCTATGTACAACACAGTTATAATTGGGCTCTCCACAGCTCAACCGGTCACAGCCCCTTTTAGGTGGGCTTGGGATTCCAGCCACTATGTCCCATTGACGTAGCCATGCCATTTGCAACTACTCAGGCTGATTCAGCTCATGTCCAGTCTGAAGCTGATAAATAAAACAACTTCATCGAGCGCATTCAGCACATCTGCCAACAGTTTCATGACATATTGGACAGAGCTAATGCTAAGTATAATCAACGACGTGATTAACATTAGGTGCCACACAACTTCCAGGTGGGCGAAAAAGTGTGGTTAAATTTGCAGAAGGAGCGCGTCATTGGACCCCACCGCAAGATTCACCCGCTCCAATATGGGTTGTAAACCATCACCAAGGCTATAGGGACCAATGCCTTCGAGCTCAATATTCCACCATTCCTTGGTCTGCACCCAGTATTCAATGTAGACCGCCTTTGTCCCTACTTCCCACCTCTATTGGACACCTCTGACATTGCAGAAGAACTCACACCAAAAGTGTTAAACCCAGACTGCATGGAACAGGCCACCACAGACTGTATCATGGACATGCAAATCAAGAACACTCGCCGACAGAATATCCAACTGTATCGGGTTGTCAAAGCTGGTCAACTCCTGCACCAAGGCAAGTGGTTCACTAGGGACCAAGTTCAACAGAAGTTTCCTCATCTCATGGAGGAACTCAACGCAATGGGGACCATTGCTTCCTAAGGGGGGAGGAATGATCTAGTTGGATATTGGTGGCCACCCGCCTATTCCACTTGGGGCCCCACCATTGTCTCTTTCATTTTTTTCACAACTTACTATTTTTAGGAGTTTTTCGGGTCCTGAACTTCCAGAACCATTTTGAAGCCCCAAACAGAGATAGTATGCTGAAGTTACGTCCCTGGGAAGTTGAAACACCAATTTACCCTAACGAGGCCTATATTTTTGGCACTTCATCTCCTAGGGTTAGGTTTTTGGATGTTTAGAATTCTCCATTGTTTCTCCATAATAAATAGGCCCTCGAGCCTCATTGTAATGGAGTTCAGAGGTCTGTAGTCGCCACATCTCTTCTCAGAGATTCGCTACCAGCACCCTAGCTATTTTATTTCCATCATGTTTGTAAGCATATTTATGTGATTTTATATTAATGAAATGAAGCCTTATTTCCGCTGTATTTCTATGTTTATGGTTATTTCTGAATTCTATTGCGTTCCTGCATAAATCCGGATCAATGAGGGGGCTGATGCAAAAGAAGAACAAACAATGAAGAAGAAGGAAATAAGAAGCCAAGAAATCATTGAGACAAATGTAAATAATGAATCAATCAATGAAGGAGAAGGCAATGAGGAGGCAGATGCCAATAAGGAAGGAAACAGGGAAGAATCAAACAAAGAAAAATCAATCAGTAAGGCAGATATCAGTGAGAAAAGAGCAGTGAGGTAAATAAGGCTTATGAAGGATATGATGGAACCAATGAGGCTAAAGACAAATAAAACCTTCAAAACCTAGTTTATCTATACCTACAGGTATCCCAAACACCATGAGGAAGATAATCTCAAATTTTGGAAAGTTTTTGGAAATTTTGGTTTTTTTACTAATTTAAAGAGACAAGGGCGCAACGCCCCTGGTGCTGCGCTCTTTTTTGGGGAACTTTCCTGAGGATTTCTTTGAATTTTTGGGTTCTTCTTTCCAATTACATAACACACACCAAATTTCATATCATTTGGAGCATATTTGGTCCTCCAAAAGGGTCAAAAACATGCAAAAATTCACCATTCTGCCCATTTTCCAGAGTTGGCGCTGCGCCCTAAGAAGCCTTGGGAGATTTAGATTTTGGACAGTAATATGAATGCTAAATAAAAAAATAAATGCATTTTTGTAAATTGGACTTTACAAGCTTTCCAACGAGCTATCACAGAGCTGATTCCGACACCAGGAAGGCCTTCAAAATTCAGCTGCAAGGTGACCTATTTTTCCGGTGCAGGCGATGCGCCCTTAGACCTCACTACTGTGCCCTTGCCTGCAAAGTCAAAAAAAGACACAAATTTATTGAAAATAGATATTTTTTGGTTTTTTGGACAAATCACTCCAAATTTAGGTGTTAGAAGTTATTTTTCATTTATTTCATTATATATTTTGTGCCTTGGGCCTTGCATGGTCTTAATGGACAAATTTAGCATTTATGATGTATTTATGACATTTTGGAAATCCTAGTTAGGGATTTATTCCTCTTTTCTTGTTAAATACAACATTTAGGCCTCATTGTACATGTTGGTTGATTGTGGAGACAAACCTCATAGATTTTTAGTTTTGAGGAGTTTTTGGTTTTGGAGCATTGTGAAGATTATGAAATGAATATCAATGAGATAAGCACTTTGCAGGATTCATGAATATGGCTAATGGTGATATATTTCTTGTTTTGTTCTCATTTTCTTATTTTTTACATATTGTGTCATCTTACTCTAGAATTATAATAGAAATTTTAGCTTAAGGTATGTTGTCAAAAGCACATAAAGTCTGTCTGCTTCTCTTGCTCTCATGCTTTCCTCTGCTAGGTCAGTCTAGAGAATTATTAGTTTATATCTAATCCCACTCAGTTTTTTATCTCGAGAATGATTTAATGGAGTCAGTGCCAAAGTAGTTCGTGGATTAGCCCTACCCTTTGGAATCACTTAAAAAAAAAATTTGAGGTCTTTTCTTCGGGGTATTGCTAGTTAGGGTTTAGATGAAGAGGTCTATGGTTTGCCCTGCCCTTTTGCTCGTCTTAAATGGTTCATTTAAATTTATTTGTATTGTTATTAATAAAATATAGGAGTTCCCTGCTTCTTGATCATTACTATACGTCATCTTGCATGTTTTCTTTCTAGGAAGGTAGATAGCTGGAGAGGTTAGGAGTTCCCTGCTCTCTAGTGTTTACTGGATTGTTATCTTAATTTTTGCTTGCTAGGGTTTGGTCAAAGAATTTTGGTATGCCCTTTCTTTGGTTTTATCTTCATGCATAGTATTCTTAAATACATTTCTTTTTTTCATATTTGACAAAGGATTCTTAACTGCCCTTTGCACCTACTTTTTTCAAAATTTAATGTTCACTCCACTCACCTAAGCCTTGAAGATCCATTTAGCTTTGTTATACTTTCCCTCCAAAGCATCCTTGACCTATTTTTGTACCTTTATAGAACTTTTGCAGACTCCATAGCCCAATGGTGTAAACCTCTCCTACTCTATATGTTCCTCTTGACAACCTACCCAACCAAAAAAACAAAAAACAAACCCTAAACCTAATAACTAGCCTAAAATCAAAACCCTAAAATCAATCAAGTTCACATGCTTTACCCAAAAATAGAAAGAGCCCTCTCTGAGTCTAGGAAAGCTAGGTCCTAGGACTCAAAATATTGGTTTGATGTTACCCTTGTACATTTGGTCTTGCCAATTTGACAAATTACGGGGACCTAACATAATGGCGATCATGGTGGGAACTTCTGAGTCAGTGACAATATGAGTATTCCTTAGGACCTCAGAAAACTCACAAACATCCTTAGATTGGTATTCAATTTTTTATGGTGGACAACAAATACATTCTTGAAACAATAAAAATCATCCACTTGGTGACTCCACTGGTCTTGAGTAGCCCTGTTGACCCCACTAGTTCTCATATATTCCCCTAGGAATGCATTAATCATGCTGATGGTGGACAAAAAAGTTTAAATCATCCACCTAGTGACTCCTCAACTCTCAATAGACCTAAAGACTCCACTAGTGGAAGAATATATACTGTTTGAAAATATGCAGTAAACCTTTTTGATTGAAAAAGATGGATCCAAGGATACAACGGAGATATGCTCCACTGAATAGAGATCATATCCCTGGGTTCCCAAAAAAAATGCCTCAGATAGTCTGGGTTTCAAACCTGTCTATGTTTCGAGATGAAAAATTTGATAAGCCCTTGTTACACCTCATCAAATTTCATATACATGTATGGAGGTTAAAAGTTGAATGGCATGAGGAATGCCTCATGAAAATGTTCACGGGGACATTAGAAGGAAAGGCAAGGAAATGGTATGAAGGCCTAGACCCTGGCACCTTGTTTTCTTTAAAGGATTTCCACAAGGTATTTTATGAAAATTATAAAGAATATTTTCCATCTCTATCATTAGTTGAAAATTTTTGTGATCAATCTAAAGATCTCATACAATACCTTGTAAACATTGATGAAGATTTAGGAAATTGGCATCTTGAAAGTCTATTAGAATAAATTCATGAATTTCATATTGAAGATAACTATAATGATAGCCAAGAAGAGTTGGTTGAGGATGAAATCAATCAGGAAATAAAGGAAGATCCACAAGATCTCTCTGAAGGCATAAGTGATGATTCACCATCTCTTCTAGGTGCCACTCAAGAAGACATTTAGCCTCAGAATCAACCTTCATAAGAGAAAGAGAACTGCTGTAGTTCTATCCAAAGAAAGAGAAAAATGCCTCCTCTTTTAAATGAAGAGAAAATAAATCATATTTTAAACATGCATCTAGCCTCTAAACCTTCATGTGAACATAAAATTTCTATTCGTTTTCTTGCTAATCCTAGCTACCACAAATTAGAATATGGATTTGTAGATCAATTCAAGGAGAAACAATCTAATAATCTGGTATGTATGATTGGTGACATTACTTATGTTGATGATTTTCCAAATTTTGATCAGTATGATGATGATGTTCTCCAAACAGAAGCTAATCTTGTAGAACAATCAACAGTTGGTTTGAGGGAGGAAGTTCAGTTTCATCAACTTGGAAACATTAATCAGCCAATACATATCAGCTATGACACTGATGAGGAAAGTCCAGAAAATTTGGAGGTAAGTGAAGGATCTTTGACTCTTTATTCTACTTAATTTCAGTCCATCAGAAATAACTTTCATGTGATTGGAAATTAGCAGTATTTTAGTTTTGATGTTGAGGTTGGGGAAGATAATGAACTTCTTTAGCAAGTTTTTAATGAGAAACCTTTTCCTGAAATGGATGAGGAAATAATTTATGAAATATAATTATCCTCAGCTCCATATTTGTAGCCACCAAGTTCCATTGAATTTAAAATTGCAGATGAAGGCTTGGAAATTGATAATCACAGGAGAGTTGCTCTGCTGCCTTCTCAAGAAGATTTATTGCCAAAAAGTACTCCTGCTCATCACCATGATGGCCTTCATGCAAAAATGAGCCCACTCAATCATAGCATATCAGGTTTTCTAGAGGACAACATTGTAATATATGATGAAGTTGCCAGTACATATGATCATGAGGAAGAGGTAGAGATTCTTTCTTAAAAGAATCCCAAGCATAGCCAAGTGGAGAAGGTACTGTCTTGAATGAAGCTCATTTCTCAAATCCTCTAAGCCAGGTATCATTTCAAGATCCCTTTTCTATTTTCTTAGAGACATTTGAAGAGGGAGTAAATTATGTCAGAAGTAATTTGATGCAAGGTTTAAAGAAAATTTTAGGCACTACTGTTCAAAAAACAGTGAGGTGTGAGTGGCCTTTTGATTTCTTCAGCACACTCAAAGAGTTGAAAAAATATCACCGATGGAATCATTTACTTGATTGGTTTTATTGGAAAAGGGAGCTCACCAAATGAATGTACATCTTATGAAAGTTAGATTAGGATAGATAGGTATGCAAATAAGCTCAACACTTTGAGAATATTTTTAGTTTTAGATTGTTTTGAAAAATGAAAACACAAAAACAGAGAAAAGAAGAGAAAGAGGGAAGTTTTTAAAGAAGAGGTACAACCCCATACCAAAAAAGAGTACTTCTTAAAGTGTGCAAGTATAAATTCCATTGCTTGAAAAAGAAAGTCTTGTTCAGTCATTTAGCCTAATCATGACTAAACATGTTTTAAATTTCTGCTGATAGGTTAGTAGAAGAAGACTTGTCAAACGATTTAAGCTTGGCTTGTCAGTAGATTATATTAGGAAATATTGTTGGTTCCAAAAGCATAAATTTGGACCAAAGGAAATGAGAGGGATGCATAACCAATTCTGAATCATGACCCTCAAGTTTCTAGTTTTCACTTGTACAAAAATAATGTATGTGTGCAGCTTGTCCAAATTCCACAACCCATGGAAAATAATATTGCTTAATCCTGGTTTGGTCATATTTAGAACTTCATGTCGGTAGGTTAGAGAATAAAGTTCGTCAAACAACTTAATCTTGACAGGTGAGTAGACTAGGTAGAGAATAAGAGAATTCATTGGCCTAATATGAATTCTTGGATGATATAAAGTACAAGTAGGAAATTTTTTATGCTTTCCAAAGAAAAGAATGTCAAGGGTTTTCCAGTCCAAGTGCACCCAAAAGAAGAAAAAATTTTAGGCAAAGTAAGATGGGTGGGTAGAACTGGTGTTGAAACAATCATGTTTTTTCAGATTTTATGGAATCATAGCTTTAGGAGAACATCAACAAATGAAAGAAGAGGGATCTGCCAAGTACAAGTAAGGTACTGGTCTTCAAAACTCAGAGATCTGAACTCTGAGGTCCTGGACACCTCCTAAAAACGAGCAGCCTTGTTAGTCATCAATAATTTTTACTATCTGTAGATGACTAAATATTGTTTCTATATTTCTAAAAACAAAATTCTTTGAATATTGTGAGTTTTAGAGATCTCACTGCCTTCATTATCCTTACAGAAAAATTTTCGCTATTTTACCATTTTGCCTTTTCATGGTCACCCTGCCACTCCTAAAAGACTCCTTATGAGATTTTTCCACTCATCTCCATCCTTTTCTTACCTATGACCTCATTAATCTGTTTTTCGCTTGCCCATAACTCTACTTCACATCTAGGGTTTAGGGTTTTTCATCCATCCAAGTTTGACATATCAGCTGGAGTTGTCATTATGTTGTATAGAGCCTCTCATTCAACTTGATATACCCTCATTAATTCATCTCATTCACTTATAGATCTGCCTTTTTTTTCGCCATTCCATTACCATCTTCCATATCAGTTTCACATCAGTAGTAGGGTTTCAAAGGCAGAATTGTCAAGATGTTAAAAGAGAGAGACAATGGAAGTAAATAAAAGGCAATGAGGGGGCTAATGCAAAATAAGAACAAGCAATGAATAAGAAGACAAATAAGAAGCCAAGGCATCAGTGAGAAAAATGTAAATAATGAATCAAGAAATGAAGGAGAAGGCAATGAGGAGGCAAATTCCAATAAGGAAGGAAACATGGAAGAATCAAACAAAGAAAAATCAATCAGTAAATAAGATATCAGTGAGAAAAGATCAGTGAGGGAAATAAGGCTTATGAAGGATACGATGGAACCAATGAGGCTAAAGACAAAGAAAACCTTGAAAACCTGGCTGATCTATACCTACAGGCATCCCAAACACCATGAGAAAGATAATCTCAAATTTTGGCAAGTTTTTGGAAATTTTGGGTTTTTGACCGATTTAAAGTGCCAAGGGAACTACGCATTTTTTTGGGGCACTTTATTGACAATTGGTTTTCATTTTTGGGTTCATATTTCCAAGTACATCACACACACCAAATTTCAGATCATTTGGAGCAGATTTGGTCCTCCAAAAGGGTCAAAAACATGCAAAAATTCACCATTCTGCCCATTTTTCAGAGCTGGTGCTGCGCCCTGAGCAGCCTTGGGAAATTTATTTTTTGGATAGTAAAATGGACACTAAATGAAAAATTAAAGGAATTTTTGGAAATTAGACTTGACAATATTTCCAATGAGCTATCACGGAGCTCATTCTGACACCGGGAAGGCCTTAAAAATTCAACTGCAAGGTGACCTATTTTTCTGGTGCAGGCACTGCGCCCTTGGACCTCACTGCTGCACCCTTGCCTGCAAAGTCAACAAAAGACACAAATTTATTGAAAATATATATTTTTTGGTTTTTTGGGAAAATCACTCCAAATTTAGGTGTTATAAGTTATTTTTCATTTATTGCATTAGGTATTTTGTGCCTTGGGCCTTGCATGGTCTTAATGGACAAATTTAGCATTTATGATGTATTTATGACATTTTGGGAACCCTAGTTAGGGTGTTTGTCCTATTTTCTTGTTAAATACAACATTGAGGCCTCATTGTACATGTTGGTTTATTATGGAGAAAAATCTCATAGATTTTGAGTTGTGGGGAGTATTTTGTTTTGGAGCATTGTGAAGATTCTGAAATCAATATCAATGAGACACACACTTTGCAGGATTCGTCAACATGGCTAATGGTGATGTCTTTCTCATTTTTTTCTCATTTTATTATGTTTTACATATTGTGTCATCTTTCTTTAGCATTAGAACAAAGATTTTAGCTTAAGGTATGTTGTCAAAAGCACATTAAGTTTGTCTGCTTCTTTTGCTCTCATGTTTTCCTCTACTAGGTCAATTTAGAGAATTCTTAGTTGCTCTCTAATCCCACTCAGCTTTTTTATCTCAAGAATTATTTAATGGATTCAGTGCCAATGTAGTTCATTGATTATCCCTGCCCTTTGGAATCACTTAAACATTTTTTTAAAGGTCTTTTCTTCGAAGTATTTCTAGTTAGGGTTTAGTTGAAGAGGTCTATGGGTTTTTCTCATATTAAATGGTTGCTTTGAATTTTTTCGTAGTATGATTAAGGAAATTTAGGAGTTCCCTGCTTCTTGATCATTAATATATGTCATATTTCATGTTTTCTTTCTCTAAAGGTAGATAGCTGGAGAGGTTAGGAGTTCCCTGCTTTCTAGGGTTTACTAGATTGTTGTCTTAATTTTTTCTTTCTAGGGTTTGGTCAAATAAGTATGGTATGCCCTGTATTTGGTTTTGTCTTCATGCATAGTATTCTTAAAGGCCTTTCTTGTTGTAGTATTTGACAAAGGATTCTTAACTTCCCTTTGCACCTACTTTGTTCACAATTTAATGTTCACTCCACTCACCTAAGCCTTGAAGATCCATTTAGCTTTGTTATACTTTCCCTCTGAAGCATCCTTGACCTATTGTTGTACCTTTCTAGACCTTTTGCAGACTCCATAGCCCAATGGTCTAAACCTCTCCTACTCTATTTGTTCCTCTTGACAACCTACCCAACCAAACAAACAACAAACAAACCCTAAACCTAATAACTAGCCTAAAATCAAAACACTAAAATCAATCAAGCTCACATCCTTTACACAAAAATAGAGAGAGCCCTCTCTGACTCCAGGAAATCTAGGTCCTAGGACTCCAAATATTGGTTTTATGTTACCCTTGTACATTTGGTCTTGCCAATTTGAAAAATTACAGGGACCTAACAGTGCTCACTAAATTTTTCAATGCTAACCATAATGATTAAGATGTGCGCATACCTATGGTTCTTTGGGCATATAGAACCATGTAATATTCCCAAATGGGAAAAGTAGGAATATAGTGAAAAATGTTGGAACAATATTGCAGATCATCATTAGAAAGAAAGAGGCCATTATGGAGACCTTTCATATGTTATTACAACAGCAAAATATACATAAGAAATGGGCCATAAGATGCATAACATGAAATACAAGCCTCTAATGGACAAAATCACTCAATAAGAGGTGTCACAATTATGTAGAAAATTTGGAAGACCCTTACAACGTTATTTTATTACCTCTTCTATAACAGTTGATTATACATCATATCTAGGGCTGATATGTGCCTCAAAAGATAGATCTATATCAGATCTGAGCATTATACAAGCTCCTTTAAAGAACCCCTGAAGGGTTTTTAGAAAAACACCAAGTACAAGTTGTAGATCTGAGATCTAAGACTGCAGATCTACTGAAAAATATAGATCTGGAAAGTGTGGCTAAGCTAATATGATCAATAAAATAACCTCCTCCAATAGATCCTCAAAGTGAAAGGCAGATCCCCTTCACTAGAAAATCAACTCTCCAAATGGTGTGCCAAACCACCCTGCAACTACTCCTATAGAAATAACGTAGATCTGGAAGTAAACTGTGCTGTAGGGATGAATAACCAATTTTCCTAATGCCAAGATCTGAAAATAAGCTCAATGGCCTTTATTATTGTCCTCCCAATGGAAAGGAATCCTTCTCCACTGAAAATAAGCAATGAGATGGCCTAGACCTAGAGATCTAATCACCACTTGCTGCAACCTGCAAAAAAACCAAAAATTCAACAAGATTTGTGTTGTAAGAGAAATATGAAGCTTGGCCTTAAGCCTCATATTAGACAATGTAGTAAGAGAATCCTCCAAGAGCTCCTCAATGGAAGAGGTGGGATTCTCGATCAGGAACACCGTGTGCTAACAACACTCTATCTCAAATAAACAATAGGAGAAAGATGTATGTCTAAACAGACCATATATTCATAAAATCATATATCAACATACATAATGAATATGGCTACCATACTCTTCCTTAAATAAGATATGTGCTTGCAAACCCTAAGCCTCATCCAAAAATATCACTACATTCACACAAAGCATCTCCATCTAAAACTACGCTGTCCCTACTTGATGACCACTCCTCCATGACAACGCTGTTAATTTGGTCAAGATTGACCCAGTCAAAGTGATCCAATCCCTTTCACACTAAGGGTGCTTTAATTAAGCTGCCAAGATTTGTCTTTTTCATATTTTGCATTGTTTTATTCATTATTAAGGAGAATTATGGACCTCCTTTTCCCTCTTATTCTTTAAACGAAGCAATAAAACAAAATTGAATATTCCCACTAGCTCATGGCTAATTGGGAATATTATAGTCCTCCCTTCCCAAATGTTGCTTGTCCTCAAGCAACTGACAAGGTGAGTGCTGCAACTCTTCTCCTCATCCATTGGTGACAACAACATGTGATAATCTTCCCTCATAAGCTAAGTGTTCACCAATCCATCCCTCCATGAATTAATCCTCCAAAGTTCTCATGAGATGCAAATAATCCATCTGATAAGGAGACAATAGTTCAAATGAAACAAGCATGGTTTGCCCAATGTTCTCCCTGAAACATGTAGCATAGTCAACATGGAGAATCTCCATCCCATAGGGCACATACATACCTCCCATTCTCCCTCCAAACATTCCCATTAAAAGTATAAGTACATCATCAATGTATGGGATCAAAATTAAGAACATACAAACAAAAATTTGTGCATATGGAGGTGGGTCATAATCCCACATGTGGAACCAGCGTACTAAATATCCTGACTGTCTTAGATAATGATGTGGTAAGTGGTTTCCCCACCACTTACTTGCTGCCAAAGTCATCTGACCATGGCTAAAAGTGTGAGATATATTTGGTGCCTTAGGAATGCACCCACAATGATACAATATATCCCTTTGATCTCCAAGGGAGTGGCCATGTTCAGAAATTTTTGTGGCCCAAAGTTGGCCATGAAGTTTATATGGTATAGTAATCCTTCTTGGAGCTATGGCCTGCATATACATGGTGAAAGAATGCAAATAATAATCAAATGAAACATTAGCTACACACTCATGTTCTTCACCAAAATTTCTCCTCATACAAATGGAGTGGTGCATAGATGTATCACCTCTCATTCCAAAAGAGGAAAGAGGTGGCTGAAATAACTCCTTCATAGAGTCATGTCTCTCTCCCAACTCCACATGGTTCATGCATATTTGAAAATTCTGATATAGTTCTTCTTCAAAGCCCTTCCAAGTGTAGCTTCCCATGATAGTGTTGTATGCCTTCATGGAATATGTATGGTTGAAAAAGAACTCTTCATAATCTGTTTGTAGAAACTTCTACTTGACCTTGGAGGCTCTAGATAAGAAGATCCTACCATGACAGTATATGACTCCTTCTTGGACTAAATAGCCCTCTTCATGTAGCTGGTCATCAAGTATCATGCATGTGTGAAGATCCTTGGAATAATCCACCAACAATTGGGATTTTCAATATAGATCAATATCCCATAGTGACAACGTTGATGATATATCAAAAATAATGTCTGTCATATGGTTGTTCTTCTCCTTGACATCTTCAATATCAAAGTTACATGTTGGAAGTGTTAGCTCCCCATAATTCCAGCAGATTGGTGAGACCAGAACTGCAGAGAGAACACTTGAACCACTTTTGGATTCTAGGATCTAGCCCTCCTGAATCTGGAGAGGGATCTCTCCTATAAGGGCAAAGATTGATTTATCTTTAAGGCTTTTGGGTATGATATTAGGCTAGTTATTAATAACAAGGGTTTTGATTTGGTTTGGATGGTTGAGCATGATTTTTAGTTGAGTGGAAATTTCTAAAATGAAAGAGTTCCAAAGGTGTGAAGTTGCAAGCAATCAGAACAATATTTGACTGATAGGATAGATATGACGCTGGTTTTTAGTCCATTGGGCTATGGAGTCATAAAAGGGTTTAATTGCACAAAAATTTCAAGAGTGGTCCAAGGGTAAAGTCATCTATATCATAAGATCTTTGAGATAAAATGATGGAATGGAACAATAAAAGTGTTGAAGGGGTGGAAACAGACAATAATTTCAACTAGGATTTATCAGTCTGTCCAAACAAGAAAATCCTTTTAAGTAACTGTTTAAAACTGACCAAAGGACAGGGCTAACCATAGAATTATTTGGACAAGTTTGTATTAAAGCTAACTCAACAGACAAAAAATCTAGTAATCCTCATAATTACTTTCAGAAGGGATGAAAAAGAGATAATACAAACAAAGTATAGCCTAAGATCAGATAAGATACTTTTAAATCTAAACTGCTTTCAGCATACTCTTAGGGAAACTTTCAGAACTACCTTTGGAGAAAGAAGCTAGAAAACAGGGCACACCATCACTTTTCTAGTCTAAATTTACTTAACAAATAATGAAAATAACATTCAAGAACAATGTTTAAAGTAAAAAATAGGACGAGGGAACGCCAACATTCCTAACTGCTCGAACTATATTGAATCATTCTTAAATACACAATTTGGAGGAAAACATTGAGATAAAGCTTATCAGTCAGAGAAGGGTACTGTAAACAGTAAATCCTAACTCTATGCTTGTTGTTCTTTATTAGAGAATAAATGGAAAAAATGGCATACATGAAAGGAAAACAATAACATAGAAAGAAGCACTTCACCAGTGATATAGACCAGGATCCCAAGAATCAGCTTGTATTTTGATGTCAAACTAGTTACATTCAAGTCCAATGTTTCAGTTTAGCAATCATCTTCTCTTCTCAGCCTAACTTATTTGACTACAAACAGAGCTTCAAGAGCCTCTGAACACTATTTACATGTAGAAAATTCGAGCACAAGTATATTTCAAAGTTCTGCAACTAACCCTTTACAATGAGCTCCTCAAGAATATTTTATAGAAAGAATGAGGAGGTCAAAAGAGAGAAAAGATCTATTAGGTTCAATTAATATGTTTTAATGCTTCTCAACCTTTGAGGGGCTCAATGGAGAATTTTACAGATATTTCTCTGTATTAATTGGCTTTACATTAAGTATTAAGCTTGCTGGGGAGATTTTGTTGACTTTAAGGCTCTGTGTCATCTTTGTAATAACTCTGCTGATATTTTACAATAAGTTCTTTGATTGAATTAACTGTTCAGCTGTTGTGAGGAAAATATCCTCTATTCTGGTAATAAATAGGCCTCTTTTGAATGCTTTGAGGCTACAGGTGGATTCTGGAAGGTGAGAGGATTCAATTAGCCTCTAATGTGGCAGTGGAGGCATTCTATGTTTGATAGATATTATTGATTTTCTTTAATCACTGTTAATCTTCTTTAGTTCTGTGTATTAGGCTCAATTAGGCCTAATCTATCTTCTATTATTTAACTGTGTTTAATTGCATGGATTAGGCTTTTAATTGATGATTTTAGCCGTAATTCGCCCAAACCGTGTAAAAAATATTTGATCCTTCATCTCTGCTGTGACTGGGTCTTCAACACTGATACTCTCTGTTTTAATTAATCTTTGTTGTGTCTTGTTTATGTGCAGGTGCGCAGAGGGCTTATAACAGTATCAGTGCTCATGAGGCACCGACAAAACGTGGTATGGAACCCTGTAGAGTAATCTTCTTCAAAGAATAAAGGCCTGAGGGATCGTCATCCCCAACCTTCAACTTTCTTTTAAATCAATTGAAAAATTTTAAAACCTGTATAAACCAAGAAAAAGTTAATAAATCCTACGTATTTGGGTTGAATGCTTTAGAGGCTTAGGTTTATAGTGTGGTCGTTGGATGAAAGCATCCAATGGTGGAGATTGTGCGCAAAGGCTAAAGGAGAGGTGGTTGGATTAATGGTGCAAAAGATTAAGCCCAGGCCATTGATTTGTGTTGATCAACGGTCGAGATCAACTGAAGAAAAATAATGTAGAGGGGCTACACTATCAGGAAATGAGAGAAATTGCAAAGGAAATAGGTTTAAAACCTTTGGTGGAGGAAATATGCGTTGGAAGGAAATTTGGGGTTTCCGAACGATCTTGGGCCGTTGGATCAGATTAGCCCAAGGAGATAAATGGCGGAGCTTGATCTATGAAATCCCTTGGAAGATGGTGGAGGGCGATAATGTAATGGCCAAATTGAATGCTGGCCGTTGATTTGCAGAGATCAACGGCGGAGGTTGAACGCGGTGAGACGCAGTGTAAACGGAGAAAGCGGTTTCGGCTATAGAAACCAGCAGTTTCATGCAGCAAAAAGGGAGATAGGTGGTTTATCCTTTTTGAATGTGATATGTGTCGGAGGCCAACACGTGGCCTTTCAAAATGACCCATATCATGTAGGCTTTGGAGAATTAAATTTCAAGCTTAATTCTACATGAAAATACACGACATCTGTTAGATCAAGGGTCTCAAATCAGATGGTCGGGAGAGAGCGCGATGGAGGATAGATGCGCAGACGGAAAGAGGTGGGGCAGTTTCAATCTGAGCCGTTAGATCAAGGTATAAATGGCTGAGATTCAATCTGGAGGAAGGCAGGACCCACAGGATTTGGCCCTGTCGGGAGGAATCTGGACCGTCAGATGAAAACAGATCAATGACTGAGATTTGATTTATGGGTTAATGTAATAAAATATGAAGCGGAGAATGGTTCAATGTGAGTCGTTGATCTGCAGAGATCAACGGCGGAGATTGACCAAAAAACATTACAAGGCGAAGTTCATGAATTTAGCCAAGGTTGCAAGGATTGAATCTGGAACGTCAGATTAAGAAGAATGGATGGCCTAGATGTAATCAGAGGATTGCGATCGGTGAGGGCAAAGGGTAAATAGCTCTGATGTGATTAGATGTGGACCATTGATCTGAGGGCCAGATCAATGGTGGGGAATGAATCGGAGGAGGTCATGGTGGGGGAAAACGCTTAGGGATGGAGCGATGTGAGCCGTCAGATCTGGATCTATCGGGGGAGATCAACGACGGAGAATTCATTAGGAGGTTTCCGATCAGGAGGGGAAAATAAAATAATTAACATGCCTGATGAAAATATCTGATACGAGATTGCGCAGGCCGTTGATTGGCTTAATATCAACGGTGGAGAATGGCTCCAACTAATGAACCGGCTGGCTTAGTTATAATATGAAAAAAACAATTTTTTATGAAATCCAAAGGGAAAAACAGATCAGGAAGGGTTTATACAAAGTTTTTAGCACCCAATTGTGGGATCTTGGGTTATATGAAAGGAAGTGGAGGTCGGGGGTTTATAAGAAAGGGGCTCATCGGCATCGGGGGTTTTATAAAACAAAAAGACTTGTGCCCATCGAAAGTTTCCGATGCGATAAGCACAGATCGTTTGATTGTTTCAGATCAATGGTGGAGACTGGTTTAATCAATAAACCCGTGGGTTCCCTTTATAACATAGGAAAATGGATTTTTATGAATTCACAAAGGAAAAATGCATCGGGAAGGGTTTATTTATAGGTTTAAGCACCCGATTGCGGGCTCTGTGGTTTTGTGACGGCCACAAAGGATTGGGGCTTATATATAAAAGAGCCAATCGGCATCGGAACTTTTATGTAACAAAAGACTTGCGCTCATCGAAAGTTTCCGATGCGATAAGCGCTTTTGGACTTAGCGCTTGGTTCTAGCGTGTGGGTATATGGTGGGGAAGTGGTTTAGGGCTTAGGCCTGTAATGCAAAAATGCTCTTTTTCATGATTTTTCAAGGATTTTCAAATTATTTTGAGGGTTTCGGATAAGGTAAAAAAGTATTTTTAAACCTTATAACAGGGATTTTAATGAAGGGAAGAAAGGAAAATAAGGGAAAACAGAGAAATTTTATGGGAAAACGGTAATAAAATGGAGGTTAATAATGAGTGAAAGGAGGGGTAAAATGAGGGAAAAATGGGGATTTTTGCAACAGTCTTTTCTTCATGAAAACAACAGATTTTCAGAATTAAGAGGGAAACAACAATGAATATTAATCAAAGAATAAGATGTCTACATAAGACTTCAAGAACTAACAATTTTGCAATAAAACTTGTTTCTTGAAAGCTTCAAAAATGATTTAGCCACCATTTGATATGACAAATTTTATAAGTGGCTAACAGTGGCTCCACATGGGGATGGTTCCTTCTTGAAGGCATCAAGAACTTCATACTTGTATTCTTTGGGGGCTGATCAGTGCCACATCCATTCAACTGCAACTTTCTTTACTTCGTTGATCTTCATTTGCTCTGAAAATGTTAGCAGCCATGACAGACAATGGAATACTATCAAACCAAGCTTTCTACCTACCCAATCCTACTGATCTAAAATTTTTTCTTCTTTCAGAGTGCACTTGGATTGGCAAACTCTTTTTCAAACACTTTATTCTTTTGAAAGAAAAAATCTAGTCTAAGTCTACTTCTTATTTCTCCATGAACTTATATTAAACAGTTGAGTTCATATTCTTCTCTACCTAATCTACTATCTATTAGGATTAAACAGTCTAACAGATTTTCATTCTCTAACTTCTAAAACAAAAATTTAAAAGCATACAAGTCAGGATTAAACAATCTAACTTGTTGCTGATCTATGGCATAAAAACAAACTGCACATAGATAATTATTTGCAGAAAATTAAATCAAAACATTGAAGGCTTAAGATATGAAAGTTATAAGCACAACCTTCACTTCTCTTCAACTCTGTTTTTTAGTTTATTTGAGCTGTTTTTTCCTGGTTATCTGGTTCAGATTTTGGACTTATTAGAACCAGTTTACCTTTATTTTTGACTCAAGATTAAAACAGATGGCAGTCAGTCTTATTTTGGACACTGAGGTTCAGATTTTGAGCTTGTTTGAACCTTTATTTTCTATCCTAATCTACCTAACTGATAAGCCAAGATTAATATGTTTGGCAAATCGAATTCACTAAACTATCAGCAGTAAATTTAAAACTAATTAGTCATGATTAGGCTCTATGACTAACTAGAACTGTGTTTTTCAGGAGTGGCATTTGAGCTTGCACACTTTCAGATTTTGTTTCTCTTTTCTGGTATGGGGTTGTACCTTTATTTTTTTTACAATCTGCCCTCCTTTCTTTATTTCACTGTTTTTGTATTTTTGATTTTTCTAACTTGAATGCAATGATTGATGAAGTATTTATAATGATAAAAAAGATAAAAAGGCTTTCAAAACATGATAGGATCAAGAGAAGTAATGTTTGAGGATCCTCCCATTGACAGGACCCCCAAACATCTCAGCTCCATTCAACTCCTGCAAAAAATAAGCATTATTACCAGCAGAAGAATGAATAAGATAAGGGCCAAGCCATAAGTTATCAAATTTCCCATGCTTGCCCTTGTCTTCTCTCCTTGAGTCCCACTTTAACACCCTGTCCCCAACATTGAAATTGCTGGCCTTTGTCCTTTTATCAAAAAGCTTCTTGATGCTCTCTTGATTTTTTAATGCTCTGTTATAAACCTCCTCTTTGGTTTGCTAAAGATGTATAGTCTGATTAATCCTTATGATCATGTCATTGTCTTCAGACTGCACCTCTTGAATCAACTTCATAACTGGTACACCAAGGCTGGTTGGAAAAATTGCATATGTTCCATACAGAAGCTGATAGGGTGACATCCCAACAGATTTCTTAAGTGTTAATATGTCAGCCCATAGTGCACGAACTAGCTTTGTGTGACAAGACTTCTTGTTGTCCTCGAGCAACTTCTTGATTATGTTCACCAAACTCTTGTTTGAGGATTTTTCTAACCCATTACCCTGAGGGTAATAAGCAGTAGAATGACCCAATGTAATCTGATATTTTTGATAGAATTCAACCATCTTCTTGGATCCAAATGTTGCAGCATTATCAGTGATGATCTTCCTAGGACAGCAAAATCTATAGAGGATATGAGTCTCCATGAATTTTATGATGACAGAGTCATTGGCTTGCCTAGAAGGGATGGCTTCAATCCATTTGGTGAAGTAGTCTGTGGCAGTGAGAATCCATCTATGCTGGGCAAATGATGGTGGATGGATTTTTCCTATGAAGTCAAGTCCCCACTGTTGAAAAGGAGCTTCAATAGTGATTGGATGCAAAGGTAAGGGAAGCAATTTTCTTTCGCCTTCAAAAAGTTAGCATTTATGACAGGCAATTATCATCTTGTGTACATCTAGAAAGAGGGTGGGCCAATAGTAACCAGCTCTAAGGATTTTGTTGGATGTAGTCTTCCAGTAGAGGTGGCCTCCACATTCTCCTTCATGGAACTCGTGCTTAACCTTCTCTGCATCATACTCAGGGAAACATTTAAGCAATATCCTACTTGCATTTTTCCAATAAAGACATTTATCTATAATGAAGTAGTTTACAGCTTTTAACTTTAAAAACCTTGCCTTTGTTTTTGATAAACCAGGAGGTGTATTCAAATTAAGAAAAACATAAAGAATATCAGCATACCATGAGGAATTCATAAAATGATCTTCAACAATGGGGGTTGAGAGTTCCTCTTGTTCATCCAAAGCATTTATCATATTAATATCAAGAACTTCAAAATTTGATTCAACCATTAATCTAGCTATACCTTGGCCTTTAATGAGTTTAGTGGGCTTGATTTCCAAATCATATTCAAGTGAGTTTAGTGGGCTTGATTTCCAAATCATATTCAAGTGTCACAACTATCCACTTACCTCTCTTACCATCTGGGTCCTGTGTGAGAATGTCTTTCACAACTGAATTTGGGACAAAGGAAATGATGTGGGAGGGCAAGATGTATAATCTGAAGTCTTTTAAAGCTTTGACCAAAGCAAAAGCTTGCTTTTCCATGATGTTGTACTTCAGAGGAGCATCTCTCAATTCCTTGCTAAATAATGCAATAGGCTGATCTTGTCCTTGTGGATTTTTCTACAATAGGACAACAACTATTGTATGTTCTTATGTGAATGAAAAAATGTAAAAATATTTTGAAAAATCAGGACTTATTAGGACTGGTGTTTTGGTTAATGCTTGTTTCGCTAGTTCAAAGGACTTCTTTGCTTCCAAGGTCCACTTAACCCCTTGTTCCTTTTTAGCATGTTTGTAATGTTTCTAAGGAGTTTAGCCAAGTTGGGTATGAACCTTCTCAAGAAATTAATCTTTCCAATGAAATATTGGAGTTCCTTGATATTTCGAGGATGAGAGATTTGCAGCCTCGATCCTTTTTTGGTCTATCTTTTTTCCTTCTTTTGATATAATGTGCCAAAGAAGTTTACCTTCTTGGAGACCAAATAGTTTTTTCTTCGGATTTAAATATATCCCAAACTTTCTTCATTTCTCGAAAACTATTCTCAAGTGTTCTAAGTGCTCTTCATCTGCCTTTGAAAAAACAGTGACATCATCAAGGTAAATAATGATGAAGTAGCCCAATTCTTCCGAGAATGCAATGTCCATGGCTCTCTGAAAAGTAGCACCAACGTTCATTAGACCAAAGGGAATTTTCACATACATGAAAGTGCCCCAAGGCGTAGTAAAAGTTGTCTTTAATTGATCATCAGGATGAACTAAAATCTGATTGTAGCCTGAGTAGCCATCAAGCAAAGAAATTCTTTTAGAAGCAACTGCCCTTTGTAGAATATGGTCCATCTTGGGTAGAGGGTAGTTGTCCTTCAACAAAGCTTTGTTTAAGTCTCTAAAGTCTATAAAAAGCCTGATCTCTCATGTTTTCTTCTTAACTGACACAAGATTAGACACTCACTCAGAATATCTAACAGGGACAATAATACCAGCCTCATACATTTTCTTGATTTCCTTCTCAAGCAAAGGTAATTTAATAGGGTTTATTCTGTGCAGTTTTTGTTTAAATGGATTTTGGTTTTCCTTGAGAGGAATTTTGTGCTGAATTATTTCAGTGTCATAGGATTTTAGATCCTCATAGCTCCACGCAAAAACATCAGAAAATTATTTAAAAAACTCTATGTATTTGAGTTTGATGTGAGCTGGTAAAGTCTTAGACAGTTTGATCATCATTAGTTTTAGTTCACTGCCTATATTACACTCTTCAACTTCAGTTTATACAGGCTCCATTTTTGGCTTCTTGGCCACATCGTTGAAATCAAACAACTCTTCTAAAGGGGCTAGACCCTTTGGCAAACTTTGATTGTTAGATTGCAGAGTTTCTAAGTCTTATGTTTCTAACTTTGCAATAATTTATGTTTTGTTTTCAAGTTTGTTAGATAGCAGATTTACATCAGCTATCTCAGGAGACTTTTCTTCTTCATCAAGAAAATTTTATTCACTAGGACAGTCTGTATCTGAACTTGGTAGTTCGGATTCATTTCTGGACTGTAGGAAGTCTTATATTTGTTTGTCTCCATCAAACACTTGCCAATATTTCTCGTTATCAGGGATACCTGGTCTGAATTTAATTTAAGTTGTGCATTGTTTGGTTTCATAAGGCGTTAAGCATGTTCTAGCAGCAAAAGCTAAACTGTGGGCCATGATATTCTTTTGTCTCGGGACAAAAACAAGTTGGGATTCCTCAAAAGTTGTCAATAAATCCATGACGTCGTTCCTATAGGCTCTAATTATGGGGTGTTTAGTGTTGTATTCCCCATTCACTTGCCTAATGATTAACTCTGAATCCCCATGCACTTTAATTCTCTTGGCTCCTAATTTCTTCAACAAGTGCAAGCCTAAAAGAAGGGATTTGTATTCCGCTATGTTATTCGAACACTGAAAGTTTAATCTGTAGGAATGTCCTTCCATGTGGCTGTTCTCAGTGTTACGTATCTAGACGCCTGCACCAACATTTCTCCTAGTGCAAGACCCATCAAAGTGCATACTCCAAAGAGGAATAGTTTCTGTTTTAGTAGTTTGTTTACTATCCTCTTCAACTAGTGCGTTTTTGGATTGTTTTTGAAGACCAACACTACATTGATTTTTTTTAATTCTTCAGGATTTTCATTGTCTTGAGGATTGCTTTGTTGACTCTCAAGGTTTAAAAGCAAAGGATGTATGATTTGTAGCTCTAGACCTGGGTTTAGTTTTCTGGAGTTTTCAGGTTTAGCAAACTGTTTCGACAGTTCTATGTTGTCTTCCTCCTCTTCTCTATTTTCCATTAAATCAGTTAAGGACACTTGTTCAGTGAATGTTTCATGATTGAACAGGATAAATGAATCAAGGCCCGTGTTTACAGAGTAAAGAGGAGAGTTCTGTGGTCTCTCTTGGCTAGTAACCATGTACTGCATATGGGAATCCCTGTAAAGTCTTCTAGTCTGATTAAAAATAGGGATGGTCGCATATGTCATGTTCATCTGCATCGTTCCTTGTAACTTAGCTCCCCAAGATCTTGATAACAACATACCATACTTTGGGGGTACATCAGCCACAACAATATCCATGACTAAACATTTGGCTGGGATTTGAGCTAAGTTAACATAGAGGTATTTGATTAAACCTAAACATTTTACTCTGCTTGAGTCAAAGGAGTAAATATATTTGTAAGGTCTAGTGATTCCAAGGCCTAGGCTCTCCATTACAGCTTTGGGCTTTAAATTATGAGAGGCCCCTGAATCATGCATAACGTTATGCAAAAAATTTTCATGAACATTTAAACTAACATAAAAAGGAGGAACTGGTCCCTCTTGATATCTTCGTTGAATCTTAGGACCAAATATGAGCTCTGGTTGGTCATCGTTAAGATTGAAAATGTCATTATTCTCTTCTATGTTAAAAGCCTTCAAAATTTGAGATCTATATACATTTTGGGCAGCTAACTCAGTAAGGGGAACATAGATTTTAATTCTGGAAATTTCCTGCTCCAAACTAAAAGGAATTTGATTCTTTGAAGTGTTTCTCTCAGCCTTATTAGCTGCCACTCTATCAGCAAAATCAGTTTGCTGGTTTCCTCTATTTACATTTGTTAGAATTGTTTTAACAGGAGTATTAGATGAGGTGCTGTTATAGCATCATTTTTCACCCTCATGTGATTCATGATTGTCTTTATGGCTTTGGGCACCCATTCCTACAGACTTGAACAAAATTCACTAAAAAAAAATGTTAAAATTCCCATACGCGGTTATGCCCAGACTTTTCCGCGTGTATACGCGAGTCCATATGTACTTTTCCGCGTATTCCATTAAAATCGTTAAAAAATATATAAAAAATCCCTATTTTCGGGTTGGGTTGATGTTTACTCCAGTAGTTCAACCACCCCAGCACGTGGCCAACTGTTTCCAACTGATTGAAACTACTTTGAGGGAGTATAAAAGCCCCTCATGTGTATGGCCTAAGGGAGGGAGAAATTTTATAGACATTATACTCTGTTGGAATCCCAATTCAAGTCTGATTCCCCGTGCCTCCTGCACTTTCCCAGATTTATATAGGAAACCCTTGTTTCCTGGAGATGTTCATCCGTTTATATGCCATCTCGAGTGCACAAGTCTTGAAAGTATCTTAGTGAGGCAAGGGCGGGACGGATCCGGACGACGGTCTGCTCGAAGATCGTGGAAGGATTCAGGTGATCTCTCCACTCTTTACTTCTGTACATGATGTTCGTAATAATGAAGAACCATCTTGTTCCTGAACTTCTGTGTTAGTATCTATTTGTATATGTGAAAAGATTGATTATTAAGCATTTATTATCGTTTATATCATATTTCACATGAATTACACTAACGTTTAGGAGAAGTATATGGTGTACAACTAGGTTTCCGTGCACGTTCCTTCTTGTTTTCCTGGTTGAAGGGGGAAGAAGGGTTGCTGGGGGTTTGTACCCCGCGGGATCTAAATCGAACGTAGGACTACGGGTGAGTTCTGCTATCATTGTTATCTAGTTTTTTGCATTCAAGTATGGTTGTGTGTGAGTCCTTCTGAATAGCATGCCCTGATCTGTGGAGGTTTTGACCCAACAAACCTCTAGGGTGATTTTCCCCGAAACAGAACTTGCGACTCCACTGGGGATCGCATTTTTGTGATTCCCCTGTTGGGTGGTTTCAGCTGTTTGATAGGTTTCCAACAGTTTTAACTTTTATTTGCAGTCCAGTTAAATCTTTCTCAGTCAGAATGAAGTCCTGGTTCCTTATCCATTCTTGATATTTTTTATTTTTCATTATTTACCTTTGCATACGCGGGTTTGTTTGCACACAGACTCGTATACACGCAGTTTTTGTTAAAGGGAGTCGCGTATACGCGTGTTTCCTTTAACAAAGTCGCGTATGCATGCTTGTTTCAAAACTGTAAAGTCACGTATATATGGGTCAATTTTGAAATTTTAGGTTTCTTGGCTTTTTAGTCTTGTCTACCTATGGAGGCCTATTTCTACAGTGTCTTTTTATCCTCTGGATTGTGTTGAAAGTGGTCTTGCGTCTTTTCTCTCTCTTGTTTGGTTGAAAACTAGCTTATTTGGCAAATCTTGTTTCTTGTGCTTGCATTTCTGGGTCGAGTACCAAGATCTCTTTCTGGGGATTCTTAGCTGTTCTGCTTTATCAGAACAGAGAGCCTCTGCTCATTTACTCTTTCCTACCTTTGTGTCTTGCTTTTCACTTCAATTTTTTCCCATTTATTGGTTGGTTTTCTTGAGTTCAGTTGACTAGGTCTTGTTGCAATGTTTGAAGAGTCTTTCTTGGTTCTTTGAAGTTTTTGTTTGCTGCAAGGTTGTACTATTCTTCTAGGCTGAGTGATTGAGTTTCTTGTCTTCTTTTGCTCATATAAATCTTGCTACTAAGTAGCCCTATAAGATTTGGAGCATTTTTGAAGTTTTTGCTTGAAATTCAGAGTTGTTTGGCTTGGGATTTGATAGTTTTTCTTGGTCTTTTCCGAGCTCTTCTTTTATAAAATTCAAAAGCTCAAAAAACATTTTGTTTTGGCATTTGCTTTTGTTTTGATTTTTTGTTTTCGTTTTATTATATCTTTTGAAGCTTTGTTGAGGTTTCTTCCCTTTGGTTTTTGACTTGATTTTGGAAAGGAATTGTCATTGGTTTCTTCCTCTCGTTTCAAGCGTTTTTGGTGTCTTTATATTAAGAGTTTCTGATTTTGGGAACTAGCTTTCTGGACAACCAAAAAGAGATAAAACTGAAGGATCTTTGGGAAATTTCTCTCTGCTTTAGTAGATTTTGCATCTTAGAATTTGCATGCTCTTAGTGATTTTCATCAGGTGCACTTAAGCATTTAGTCATTTTCATAGTTTTTGTGAGTGTGAAGTTTGTTATCTGAAAAGAAAAATAAAATTTTTTAGTCTCGTAGAACCTGTGTAGAAGTTTCTTTTCATCGAAAGATAATTACTGCATTTGCATGTAGTTTGGTTTTTATTAATTTCTTTTCTACGTCAAAACACCACAAGTTTCATTTCCGTATCCCTTTGACTTAACATAACAGCCGATTAAAATAAAGCGCTATAATTTAAAAGCAACTAGCAAGTTTTTATTAAGTGTCATACACCAACTAGCTAGGCTATAGGCCCTTGGATTAGGTGAGTGGAGAGTTAACTCTCCAAGGCCACTCAAACAAAACATAGAAGTTGATTAATTGAGCGAAATCCAACTCCGTTAGGTGGACCGGGAAAGCTCTCCTCCAGAGAGTCAAGCACGAGGGGAAGTGAAGGCTGAGAAGAGAGATACCCCCTCTCTGATTTGCTGAATCTGACCTCAAGACCGTTCCACCCGGCTTCTGACACGGATTGGTGCCCATAGTTGCCACTCCTAGGTTCCACATAGGTGACTGCGAAGGGGAATACCCGTGGTACCTGAGGTAGACGTCGTATCACTTTCAACAGTACTTCTGGGGGCTGCCCTTGCGAAGCTTGGGTACTTGTGCTGGCAAAGGCTATCGTTAGGAGGTTGGCGTAACTGTTTCTGTTACCTTCGCTAGTAGTCCTGGGCTGTAATTATCCCAGACTACTTTCGGGAGGTCCTATATTTCGTTTTCTTGTATTTTGGTGTCCGGTCCTAATCACCCGGAGCGGAAATACCAAAAGGCTGTTTGCTTGATTTTATCTCAGGGATTATTTTTTGTAGTGAGTGCTCTTTGCTCCTAGCTTTCTTAGCTTTATATTTTTTGAGTCTAATTAAAATTTGTTAAAGTGGCTGATCAAGCACCTCGTCGATCGAGGAGAATCCGGGGGTTATCTCCCGAGAGTTCAGAGCCTTCTTCAAGAAGGTGTAGGAGTAGTTTAGCAGGTGAGTATCACCCTGTGGCATCTGACGCAGTGGAGAGAGATCCTCCACAAGGGTCTGAAGGTTTCGTAGCTAATTCCGGTGTTGGTTCCGAGAGGAGCGCTCCGCTCACCTCGCGAGTTTTATTTCTGCAGGAAGAAGAAGTTCAAATAGAGGAAGTACCTGAACCCTCTGTGTCACTTCCATCTCCTCTTCCTCCTGATTATCAGTTCGTTGTTGAATAGATCAGAACTGAGTCAGAGAGACCGGAAGATCCTCCGTATTATTCATAACTTTCGATGGCCACGACTGGGAACGCGGCTTCTGCTGTGAGTGCTGCAGGCATTCAGAATCCTGCTTCTGTTGAAGGGGGAGGCACTATTGTTATATCTTTGATTGCTTCTAGTATTGCTGTGTTTAGCTCTGGTTTCACCCAAGCACACGCTTCTCAATCTGGTCCCTTCTGTTTTGGAATGCCCACTAGTGGGATTCCTTCTTTTTCTTTTTCCGCTGCTGCAGCTGGATCTACACCCATGTCTTCCATGGCTAGTGGATCATCTTCTTTTCAAGGGTTCCCCTTCAGAACTAGACATATTCCTAGTTCGAATCCTTCTTTAGGGTCCTTTCCGTTTACTTCTCAGACTCAGAGCTTCAACCCTTGGTCTGGAAGTCAGAATTCGACTACTTTTACAGGTTGGAACCCTGTATTCACCACAACGGGGGCAGGGAATCAGTTTTACGCTAGTCACCAAGGGAATGCTTCTTTCCCTTCGTTGAGTACTTATCAGACCTTTTCCCTTATTTCTAATGCCTGGAACCCCTATCAGGGGCTTTCCTCTTCATTTCATACTTCGGCGGGGGGAACTAGTCCCATCTTTGGTAACTCTGCGTTGGGAGGAGGTTCTTCTCCTTTTTCTATGAGTTCTTTCTGGCAACCTGGTGCCTCATCAAATCCAGGGTATTCTTTTCAGAATGTTGGGAATTCATCCTATCAAGGATGGAATCCTCAGGCTTTGCCTCGTTTACCTTTTCTAGCAACGTTAAACTTGCCAGATCTGTCGAAATTGACTAATGATCCGATCCGTTATAGTCCGGGGTGGCCTCCGGTCCCGACCAAACTACCTTCAGACATTCCAAAGTTTGAAGGCAAGAATGGAGAGGATCCCACTGATCACATCACCACGTTCAATTTATGGTGTTCTTCTAACTCCCTGATCGATGATTCGATTAGGTTGAGATTGTTTCAACGCACCCTAACTGGAAATGCTGCCAAATGGTATATTGAGCTAACTGGGGGCAGTTTTGCTACATTTGGAGAATTGGCTATTACATTTCTAAACCATTTCCAGTTGCCTGTCCGATATGATGCGGGGACTAAACTCCTATCTAATTTTAAGAAAGACGACGCAACCCACATTTCTGACCACATTCAGGAATGGCGGAGAAGGAAGAGGCTTATTAAAGCTCATATTCCAGGAGAATTCCTTTTGGAATGGTTTCTGAAATCTCTGCAATCAGACATTTCTAAGGATGTATCCTTGTCTGAGGTATTTTCTGAGGAGCAGGCCATTTTTAGGGCCCAGCAGTTGGAACTGATATATTCTCAGTCTGGGGTCCTTCATAAATATTTTCCCAATGCTCCTCGATCCAAATTAGATTTATCCAAAACTAAGCCTGGTCCTCATGGTGATGGACTTATTGGGTCGATCAATAGTGGTGCAGCTAGCCTGCTTACTCAATTGCAGCAGTTGTCTTTGAAATCTGCTCCTTCTGGTCAGGCTGTGCCTCCTGAGTCATCGCCTTCCAAATCTTTGTCGATAAATGCTGTCCAAACTTCCGATCCCAAAGGAAATCAACAATCCGAAGGGAAGAAGAAAGGACGGAATAATAAGAAAAAGGGAAAGAATGGGAAGGGTAATGCGAATAAAACCAACGAGCATGTTGGTGAGGGTCAAAAGGATAAAAAGAAAGTGAAGTTTCCATGCAAGCTGTGTGCTGGAGACCATCTTACGCACCTTTTCCCTAAAATTCAGGATGCGCAGCGCTTGTTAGCTCATCAGGGTTCTTCCAGTTCCCATGCTATGTTAACAAACCATTTTCCCCAAGGGCAACAACTAGTTGTTGGTGCGAATCAAAATCCCGGGGCTTCCTCTGGGGGCACCCAGGAAGGGGAAATTCCATCGAACATATTCATGATGAGTGCTCACGTGGATGTCGCTACGAGATCCTATGATTATGGCAGAGAAGAGTCTTCGAAAGCTAAGGATGCTCCTGATGCTACTGAGCCGCTTCACATTACAAGGCCTACTGTTGAGCCTATGCCTCGGATGCCCAAAGCATCCACTAAGCGTTCAACGATCAATCCAAACGCTAGGGCTGCCCAGAACTACTCTATTGTGGAAGATCTGGCTCAGAGTCGTTGCGCCATGTCGGCTTTAGAGGTGCTCCAGTCCTGTCCGGCTCAGCGCAGTGCTTTGCTAACTGCCATTGGGGCTATTGATCTAAAAAATTCTCTTCTGATTACATTTGATATGACTAATTTCAAGAAGAGACTCCCCCATCATATGGCTTTTCATATTAAATCATCATACCGGAAGTGCAATATCTTTCGGATGGTTGTTGATGAGGGTGCTTCCACATGCATGATGTCTCTCACATGTTGGAAGATGATTGGATCTCCCAAAGCTGTTCCATCTACCACTCTTCTGACTGCGTTTGATGGTCATTCTCACAGAACACATGGTATTGTCCCAGCTTTGCCTATCTGTGTTGGGGGAAAAACTGTGAATATAGAGGTTGAGGTAGTTGATGAAAGCTTGGAATACAACCTTATGTTGGGGAGAAACTGGATTTATGAGATGGATGCCATTGCATCCTCATTATTTCGGATTATTTGCTTCCCTCACGAAGGGAGGATTGTTACAGTGGACCAACTGGACTGTCCTCCTGTAGACCCGAATGCGTCTACTGACTCATCTATTCCAAAGTTGGATAATACTAAGGCACTTGTTCAGAATTTTGTTGAAAATGCAGCAAGATGATGGAGCTTAGTGAAATGAATTCGCCCTCACTAAGTGGGCCCGCAGGCTATTTTTGGCGCAAAGTCTATTTTTAGACATATGGAGCATGGTCCAGGGGTTGCAGTATGTTATTCTTGGAGTATTGGTCATGTTGGTAAAAATAGACACCTCAGTTTGCATATATTTAAGTTCATTTTTAGACTGCTCGTTCTAAAATAGAAAAGTCAAATATTAGTCACCCTTATTAATATTTGGACTCTGGGCTCACTACATTTCCTCGAGTACCAAATTGAGCTACAGAAGTGGCTCATGCATCTGACAGAGGAATTACGCTATTCCTAAGGGTTTGGTGAGCTCATGCATGGTTGACTTCAGTTAGGACTTCAGTGGCAGAAGTTTGGTGGAGCTGATGAGACAGTTGGTGGAGTTGTGTTCGGTTTAACTTAGTTGAACTAGTTGAGATTAGTTTAACTAGCTAATCAACTAGTAATGAGTGGAGTGAATTAAATATTATTTAATTCACTAATTATTAACTCAATATTCAACTCAAGAACACATCAGTTCACTACAGTGCATGGACAGTTCAGTGGAGACCAGTGAAAGAGGTAGATGAAAAGGTTGAGATAGCTATCAGTTGTGACATCAGTTGTGCATGAGATTTGCACCACACTTGGAGGAATTTCCCATGAGGATTGCGCTGTCAAGCCAAGGAGATTCAAACCTTGGATCTCTCATTAGACCAGCCTTGATTGCGCAATAGAGGCGGGCAATTAGTGGATGAGTTTTGAACCTGTGACTTGTTCAAAACCAAGCTAGTTTGTGTGTAACTTTATGAGATAGTATTGAGTACTTGTGAGGAGTATTGTGCTATGTACTGTTACATGTTTTCTCCATTATAATATACACAATAGCTGAGGGGTTTTCAGCTATAAGCTTTCCCCATACATACTGTGTAATGTGTGTGATGTTTTAATGATCTTTTGATCGCATACCGCTTGTTTTATTTCCGCATGTGTGATGATCTGAGTGGAAGAGATTATGTGTTGCATATGAATTCGAATTGATATATGATCAGGATAATATCGGTGGATAAATATTATTTATTCAGAAAATTTCTACATGGTATCAGAGCTATTGCAGCAGAGATTGATCATCACAGTGATTACAAACTTATTTCGGTAGACAGAGTCTGCATGCGGGCTAGGTAGCCTCTGGATCCATCCTTTCCTTTGAAAGGTGATATATCCAGTAAATGCCCCTACAGTCGATCTCTATGCTAGAAATAATTTTTTCTCACAGATCAAGAGCGGTTGAGCTTTGAGCTTGGAATTCAATTTTTTGCAGCAGTTTTGTTTTCTTGGTGCCGGAGTTGAAAATGTCTTTCAACGGTTTGCGACTCGAATATGCTCTTGAAGGCAGTTCGACTTATGTTGCATGGAAGGATCGCATGGAGGCAGTATTAGAAGATAATGGACTAAAGGAGTTCATAGATATGGATGTCCAAAAGCCCATTGATCCTGCTGAAGTCGAAGCTTGGCAAAAGAAGATGGCGAAATGTCGAAGGATTCTGTTGGAGGGCGTCAAGGATCATATTGTATCCAGCCTGCATGGAAAAGCTTCTCCATATTTAATGTGGAAAGCTTTGACGGATCTATTCCAGAGTAAGAGCGACCAAAGGAAGCGGGCGCTCAAAGATAAGCTCAGAAACATCAAGATGGAGAAAGGCGACAGTATCGCCAAATACCTCACGAAGTTCACTCAATGCAGAGATGAGCTGGGAAGTGTGGGGGTGACTGTCGAAGATGAGGACATGGTCGACCTAGCTCTCCTTGGTCTTCCGAAGGCTTGGCATTCATATCAAGATAGTGTCAATGGTCGGGAGAAGTTGCCAGGATGGGAGCGCCTTTGGGCGGATCTCATGCAGGAGGAGATAAGGAGGACTACCAGGGATGGATCTTCATCCAAGGTATCTGATGAAGAAAATTGCGCTTTGGATGCCAAAGAAAAGAAGGGGAAGAGCAAGAAGGCTTCTCAGTCTGGTGCGAAAGGCAAGAAGCAAGACATGTCCAAGGTGAAGTGTTTTCACTGTCACCAGCACGGACACTATGCCACAAATTGTCCGCGGAAGAAGAAAAATAAGAAGGCTGCTGGATCTGCAGCGGGAGAGGCATTGGCTTCTCAATTCGAACTGGATTTTTCACTGATCGCATGCTTGGTTTCAAGTGTGATGGGATCAGTTTGGTTCTTGGACAGTGGTGCATCATTTCACATGACCGGAGATCGAGATCTGTTTTCAGATCTGGAGGAAAAAGATCTTGGAGTGCACATCGAGATGGGCGATGATGGTAGATACAGTGCGACTGGTATCGGTACCATTTCCTTTGAGAGGGAGTCTGGTAAACCTTTCATATTGAAGGAATTTTTGCATGTTCTAGGATTGATGAAGAACCTGATCTCTGTGGCGATGTTGGAAGACAAGGGGTATGATGTGGTCTTCAGCGAAGGAAAAGCCTTCCTGCGCAGTAAGACTACTGGTGAGACCCGGAAGATAGGGGTTCGATTCAAGAACCTTTATCAGTTGCAAGTAGATGGCTGCGCAGCAATGGCATGCAAGGCGGGAGAAGTGGTGAGCCGGGATGATGAGGGCGAACTGTGGCACAAGAGATTGGGCCACCTTCACCATGGAGCTTTGAAGATCCTGCAGCAGATTTCTACTGGGCTTCCTAAGGGCACTCTTGCGCAGTCAGATCAGTGCAAGGGGTGTACCTTAGGGAAGTATGTGAAAGCCACCTTTCACGAGAAGGATAGTCGCGCCACGACGATCCTTGAGAGAGTTCACACAGACGTGTGTGGTCCTTTCTCAGTTGCTTCGACAGCAAAGCACAAGTATTATGTGATCTTTGTCGATGATTTCTCTCGAAAGTGCTGGATCTTCTTCATGCAGAAGAAGAGCGATACATTCGCGAAGTTCTGTGAGTTTAAAGCACTGGTCGAGAAGGAGTCGGGGAAGAAGGTGATTGCTCTAAGGAGTGATAACGGTGGTGAATTCATCTTAGCTGAATTCAAGGAGTTCTGCAGCGCAGAAGGGATTCGGAGAGAGCTCATCGCACCCCATAACCCACAGCAGAACGGGGTGGCTGAGCGGAAGAACAGAACGATCGTGGGTGCTGCACGGGCGATGTTGCATGATCAGGGCCTACCCCTTCACTTGTGGGATGAGGCATGCAATACAGCAGTGTATGTGCAGAACCATTGTCCTCACAAGGTTCTTGGCATGAGTACACCGGAGGAGGCATTTTCTGGCAAGAGGCCTGATATTTCTCATCTGAGAATTTTTGTCTCACCTGTCTACATGCATGTGACGAAGGATGCCAGAAAGAAGCTGGATTCGACCACAGAGGTTGGAATATTTGTGGGGTACACTGATGCACCTCACAACTATCGAGTGTATTTGTCAGACAGTCGCAAGACTGTTGTGCGACAGGATATCAAGTTTCAGGAGGAGAAATCCATGCAGTGTTCGCTTGAGAGGGAGCTACACTTGCATGCAGATGAGGAGTTGTTAGTTCCTAAGGAGGAGATTTCGGATGTGGATTAGCCACAAGAGGAAGTTCAGGAGGTGGAAGAAACCACCCATGCAGCGCCAACCATCAGAGGGCACAAGCGCACTACAAAAGCTGAGCGACTGGCTCGAGATGAAGAGAAGGTTGTAGGACCACCTACAGCACAGCGCAGACAGAGGCAGTCACCGGATCGGTACACTGGATACATGGCTCTTGTGAGTCAATGTGTCGTGACAGAGCCATCCTCTTTTGAGGAAGTTGTGGAGGAACCCGCATGGGTAGATTCCATGATCGAAGAATATGATTCGATCGTCAGAAACAGTGCATGGGAGATTGTACCAAGACCGGAGGGGAAATCAGTGGTGGGTTCGCGATGGATCTACAAAGTGAAGCAGGCGACTGACGGGAGTGTGGAGAAGTACAAGGCGAGATTTGTCACTCGTGGCTTCTCACAGATCGAGGGGATCGATTATGAGGAGACTTTTTCACCTATCGCAAGGTACTCTTCCATACGGACGATCCTTGCTCTCTCAGCGCAGATGGGATGGAACATCCATCAGATGGATGTGAAGACTACGTTCCTCAATGGATTCATTGAGGAGGAGGTGTACATAGAGTAGCCTGAAGGTTTCTAGATCTTCAGCAGTGAGTCGCATGTGTGCCGACTCAAGAGAGCACTGTACGGGCTGAAGCAAGCACCTCGTGCTTGGTACACACGGATTGATAGTTATTTTACCGGGCTTGGATTTTCCAAGAGTGAGGCGGATCCTAACCTGTACTAAATTGTGGTGGAGGGGAAGCTGCTGATCATTTTACTGTATGTAGATGATCTGATTTTGACGGGTGATGAGCTGTTGATACTTTCATGCAAGGAGGACCTTGCTAGAGAGTCCGAGATGAAGAACTTGGGCCTCCTTCATTATTTCCTGGGATTGGAGATTTGGAAGCGTAGTGGAGAACTGTTTGTTTCTCAGGGAAAGTATGCCCGGGTGATTCTGGAGAGGTTCAACATGCATGGATGCAAGCCTGTTGACACTCCTCTTCCTGGTGGTTGGAGGAAGGAGGATGCTACTTCAGCGGAGGTAGTGGATGCCACTGTCTATCGACAGTTGGTGGGGTCGCTTATGTATCTGGTCAATACACGACCCGATATATGCTATGCAGTTAACCAGCTTTCGCAAGCTATGATTAAGCCTACCAAGCTCTTTTGGAAGGCGGGCAAGCATGTATTGCGCTATATCAGAGGCACATCGGGATATGGTCTATGGTACAGACAGGAGGATGGAGTGAAACTTTCTGGTTTCACTGATGCAGATTGGGCAGGGAGCCCAACAGACCGTAAGAGCACTTCTGGAGGAGTTTTCAGCATTGGGTCGACAGCAGTTTCCTGGTACAGCAGGAAGCAGAGATCCGTGGCACTCAGTTCAGCAGAAGCCGAGTACATGGCAGCAAGTTTGGCTGCATGCGAGGCTATTTGGATGAGGAAGATCCTCGCAGGTTTGTTCAGGTTGCATTTGGAGCCTACAGTGATCTACTGTGATAACTAGAGTTGCATTAAACTCTCAGCTAATCCAGTATTTCATGATAGGTCCAAACACATCGACATCAGGTACCATCATATCAGAGATTGTGTTCAGTGGAGAATCATGATGCTTTCATATGTTCCCACGGAGGATCAGGATGCCGACATCTTGACGAAGGCGCTCACCAGGAGCAAGTTCGAATTCCACAGAGGCAGGATAGGGGTTGCAGATAATCCATATCTTGCTGAGAGGGAGTGTTGAGAATGCAGCAAGATGATGGAGCTTAGTGAAATGAAGTCGCCTTCACTAAGTGGGCCCGCAGGCAAATTCTGGCGCAAAGTCTATTTTTAGACTATGTCTATTTTTAGACATATGGAGCATGGTCCAGGGGTTGCAGTATGTTATTCTTGGAGTATTGGTCATGTTGGTAAAAATATATGGACCTCTATTTTTGTGACCTATAGGTCGATAGGTCGATGTCTATTTTTAGATTGCCTATCCTAAAAATAGGGAAGTCAAATATTATTTACCCTTAATAATATTTGGACTCTAAACAACAGTTTACTCTCTTGGAGCACTTCAGTTCGAGCTTTGGAAGTGGCTCATGCATCTGACAGAGGAATTACGCTATTCCTGAGGGTTTGGTGAGCTCATGCATGGTTGACTTCAGTTAGGACTTCAGTGGCAGAAGTTTGGTGGAGTTAATGAGACAGCTAGTGGAGTTGTGTTCGGTTTAACTTAGTTGAACTAGTTGAGATTAGTTTAACTAGCTAATCAACTAGTAATGAGTGGAGTGGATTAAATATTATTTAATTCATTAATTAGTAACTCATTATTCAACTCAAGAACACATCAGTTCACTACAGTGCATGATCAGTTCAGTGGAGACCAGTGAAAGAGGTAGATGAAAGGGTGGAGTTAGCTATCAGTGGCGACATCAGTTGTGCATGAGATTTGCACCACACTTGGAGGAATTTCCCATGATGATTGCGTTGTCAAGCCAAGGAGATTCAAACCTTGGATCTCTCATTAGACCAGCCTTGATTGCGCAATAGAGGCAGGCAATTAGTGGGTGTGTTTTGAACCTGTGACTTGTTCAAAACCAAGCTAGTTTGTGTGTAACTTTATGAGATAGTACTAAGTACTTGTGAGGAGTATTGTGCTATGTAATGTTACATGTTTTCTCAATTATAATATACACAATAGCTGAGGGGTTTTTAGCTATAAGCTTTCCCCATACATAATGTGTAATGTGTGTGATGTTTTAATGATCTTTTGATCGCATACCGCTTGTTTTATTTCCGCATGTGTGATGATCTGAGTGGAAGATATTATGTGTTGCATATGAATTCGAATTGATATGTGATCAGGATAATCTCGGTGGATAAATCTTCTTTATTCAGCAAATTTCTACAAATTTAGGGGTTGGAATGTATTCTTCCTTGATGGGTACTTTTGATATTCCTCCCCATACGGTTCATATTAATACAATTTCATCGTCCAAGGCTCCTCTTCGAAGAGAGTTCTTCAGAACTCATTATTTTTCGGACCCTTGGACCTTACCTTCCCTTACTGCCACATTAGCAGAAGGTCAAGTGGGTGGAATGGCATTTCTAATTTCTGCAACTGAGATTGCTTATCAGTCTATTGTTGACTCTGCATAATCCATCCCAGCTCCTCTCTTACCGGAAGAGTTGGATGGAGATGTGGCTCCGGCTTGGGCACTTAGTTCTTCTTCTGCCCAGGATTGCCTTGATACCACTCTTGCATCTGAAGAGGCCATCCTGGAAGCTATGACTGGCATAGATAGACCGTGGGATGATTTGCATCATCGGTCTTACTTTTTACCTGATTTGCGTGAAGTTGAAACAAGTTTTCCAAGTCCTCCGTCTCCTGGTCCTGTTCGCCCAGTCTTGAACCCTTTAGCACCAAAACAGGTTTATGTTGAAGGGAACATGGCTGTGATTTATCCTACTATCTCGGTGAACATTTCCAGGGATCCCAATATTATTGAGAATGTCTTCATCGGAGCTAAATGTTCCCGTGAAGAGATTCAGATTTACACCGAGCTCTTTAAAGAGTATATGGATGTATTTGCTTGGTCTTATGAGGAAATGCCTGGTATAGATCCATCTATTGTCCAGCATGAGATCAAGACTTACAAAAACGCTAAGCCTGTGAGGCAAAAACTTCGTCCGGTCAATCCTAGGAAGGCAGCAGCTATCAAAGCTGAGGTGGAGAAGCTGCTTAAGGCGGGATTCATTTTCCCTGTTCCTTTGACTGAATGGGTTTCAAACCCTGTTCCCGTAGATAAAAAACAAGGAACAATTTGAGTTTGCATTGATTTCAGAGACCTCAATAAAGCATGTCCTAAAGATAATTACCCCACACCATTTATCAATCAGATCATTGACGAGTGTGCCGGTAATGAGATTTTCTCCTTCATGGACGGTTTCTCCGGATATAATCAGATTACTATCCATCCTGAAGATCAGCATAAGACTGCCTTTATTTGTCCTTGGGGTACTTTTGCATACAAGAAGATGCCTTTTGGTCTCAAAAATGCTGGGGCTACTTTTCAGCGGGCCATGCCATATGCCTTCCACGACATCAAAAATATTATCGAGGCGTATTTGGATGATTTAGCTGCTCATTCTCGAAAGAGAATGGATCATCCCGCTTACCTCCGTCAAATATTTGAACGGTGTCGTTTCTATAAGATTTGGTTGAATCCGAACAAGTGCGTTTTCGCGGTTACATCCGGTCGGTTATTGGGATTCATTGTGTCTAGGGAAGGGATTAGGGTAGATACCTTAAGGGTTGAGGCAATACTTCGGTTGCCTCCCCCGTCCTCTGTTCATCAACTTCAAAGTCTACAAGGAAAGTCTAATTTTCTTCAGAGATTTATCGTAAATTATGCTGAAGTTACCAAGGTATTTATGAGATTGTTGAAGAAGGGAGTTCCATTTCTTTGGGATCACTTCGCTCAACGCTCATTTGATGCTTTGAAAAAAGTATTGACCTCTGCTTCTTTATTGAGTCCACCTGATTATAGTAGGGATTTCCTTTTGTATCTTGCAGCAGCAGAATCTACTATTGGTATGGTTCTGGTTCAGGAGGATGATGCTCTTGCAGAGCATGTTATTTACTATCTTAGTTGAGGCTTGGTAGGACCTGAACTCTGGTACACTCCGATAGAAAAGTTAGCTTTGGCAACTGTTCATGCTGTGCAGTGACTCTGACATTACATTATTCTACGAAAAACTTATGTTTTGGCAGAAGCCAATCCATTTCAGTTTGTCCTCAGTAGGCGAGTGATTGGGGGAAAATACAATAGATGGATTGTGATTTTGCAGGAATTTGATCTTGAGTTTATGTTTGCCAAGTCCAAGAAATCATTGGTTTTCACAGAATTGATCTCCGAGTTTCCCTGTGAGGAAGAAATGATCTATGATGAATCCTTCCCGGATGAACATTTATTTCTTATCTCTCCACAGGATCCTTGGTATGGGGATATAATTGTGTATCTCCAGACTGCGAAGTTTCCCTCTACTTTTTCGAAAGATGAGTGTCGTAAGTTGCGTCACTTGGCTAAGAATTACTTGATTATTGGTGATGCTTTATACCGTCGAGGGGTTGATTCAATCCTGAGATGCTACTTAACTCTCGAAGAAGCTGAGGCTGTGCTAAATGATTGCCACAGTGGAGCTTGTGGTGGTAATTTATCTAGGCTTGCTACTACCCAAAATATCTTGCGTGCTGGGTACTTTTGGCCTTCGATTTTCAAAGATTGTGTGGAGTCGGTCAAAAAGTGTCATCCGTGTCAAGTTTATACTCGAAAAATTCACGCTCATCCAGCTCCGCTTTTTCCAGTCATTACTGTCGGTCCCTTTACAAAGTGGGGTATTGATTATACTACTTGTAACCCACCTTCAACTAAAGGTCACAAGTACATTATTGTAGCAGTAGACTACTTTACGAAGTGGGTCGAGGCTATGCCTACTTTTGGGAATGATGGTGAGACTGCAGCTCTTTTTCTTTTCAACCAGGTTATTGCTCGTTTTGGTATTCCTAGAGATATTGTCACTGATCATGGCAGTCATTTTCAGAATAGCATGATGGCTGAGTTGGCTCTAAAATTAGGTTTCTGGCAGGAGCATTCATCTCCGTATTATCCTCAAGCCAATGGGCAAGTGGAAGCCGTGAATAAATCCTTGAAGACAATTCTTCAAAGGACAATTGATAAGGCTAGATCCAACTGGCATATTATGCTATATCCTGCACTTTGGGCATACAGGACGTCAGTGAAAACTGCAACTGGCTTTACTCTGTTTCAGCTAGTGCATGGGTTGGAATCCGTATTTCCCATTGAATGTGAGATTCCTTCTCTTAAGTTAGCTGTTGAACGTCTTCCTGACACTTCTAGTCTTGAAGAATGGCTCCTTCATCTGGAACATCTCGATGAGCAGCGTCGGGATGCTGCCACGATGAATGAGGCGCATAAAAACCGAGTTAAATTTTAGTACGATAAGGCGATCAAGCCTAGGGTTTTTTCGGAAGGTGACCTTGTTTTGGTCTATGCCCAAGAAAAATATGCCCCGGGGGCAGGAAAGTTTAAGTGTATGTGGTATGGCCCCTTTATCGTTAAAAAAGTCCTTAAGAAAGGAGCATATACCTTGGTTGATTTTGAAGGGAACGAGTTGCCGGAGCCTAGAAATGGGCTCTATTTGAAAAAGTATTATGCCTAGGCTTCGGCCTGGCATTTTGCTTTTGTATATAGTAGTTTTTCTTTGTACATATCTGGTTGTTTTTCGATCTTTGATGGGTTGGTGATGTTTTTGATCTGCTTTGGCAGGTTGTGTTGGATGTCATGAGTCATTTTGGTTTCGCCGATGGTGCTAGTAGACACACCCGAAACTTAGCTTCTGCGGCTTGGGTGCTTCATTATCCATCCGGTCAGCTGTTAGTATCAAGAGGGGTATGCATTGGTCCTGCTCCCAATAACATAGCAGAATACACTGTAGTTGTTTATCTACTCTCAGAGGAAATATCTTTGGGTGTTGATTCGTTGGTAGTTTTCTTGGACTCTCAGCTGGTGGTGTCGCAGTTGAACAATACTTATCGGATTTGAGATCCATTTTTACTCCGGTTGTTCTTTAGGGTACGTTTGTTACAAAGATAATTTCATTTTTTAACTTTCATTCATATTCCTCAAGCTGACAATTAGTTGGTAGACTCATTAGCTAATCAAGCAATTGATTGGCACATTAATCATTCCATACAATAAAATTTAATCATAAAAAACATCATACATTTTGATACATTTGTCACATCACATCAAACATCGTTGTATATATATCATTAGAGTGTTCAAAAAACTATACAAAATTTGGATGCATAAGTCATACAAAAAATTGGGCTTATGCCCCCGATCATGTTCAGTCTCAAAAAATATACAGTCATCTGATACATCATATCTATCTACTCCTGAGGTCCCTGCCCAGAAGTTGTGTTCCTATAGAACACGATCGCGGTGGCAACTCGGCAGAATAACCGTACCCAGTCTCAGGGCACTCCTACCACCCGTCTCTGGATGGCTTCAGGAAGATCTTCCACTGTAGCCATAGGTACTTGGCGGGTTAACCCCTCCAAGTTCCTCTGTACAGCCTGGAGGGTTCTGTCTGAATCTACTGTATCCACTTCGCCCCTGCGACGCTTATGTCATGGGCATCCCTCAGGTCGAACTGGTCCAATATCTATTTCATGATCATTTTAAAAATTGTAAGACATTTTGAACCCAATCAAAAACATGTTTGTTTTTCACATTTTTTTCATATATATTGAAAAAATCCAAAAAATTATATAACTCAAAAATTGCAAACTTACGGACTGTGCCCCATGCCACGCCTGGTGGAAGGACAAGATCTGGATCGCCACGAATGTCCATCCCGGCATAGGGATAGTCATCCACAGCGATGATTTGTTCTCTCCACCATTGGAAGAACTCATCATCCCAAGTGGTCCGGGGAACTTCACTTCCCCCCAATCTCTTCATCATGTCTGCCCAGCGGGAAATTCTTGGGTCTCTCGGGCTGCTGATGGTAGAGATCACTCTGGGTCTCAGCGCTGGAAGCTTCTCGAAGAAGAATGTCATCAAAATTGTACCGTATCCAAAATGTTTTGTCTTTGCTTTTCGGATAGAAGTCAATTTTTGCTTCATGTTCATTAGTAGAGCCATGCACCAATCATATACATGAGTTAAGCATTCCACTACTATACTCATTTGCGTCTTGGATGCCTGGTGTAGAGAAGTTGATCCTGCTACTCTCCCAATGGTAAAAAGGAGGATTTTCATGTGCAAGTCTCTTAGATCTTTGATAGCAATTTGAGTTCCAACTTTCTTGGAACCCTCTATGCAGTACACGTGGACGTAATCTTCCACAGTTAGCCCTCCCAAAGGCTTACCGTGCAAGTCTACTAGCTCCCCCCTCTGGGAGAGTCCAGTAATAAAATATATATCTTCTACTTCGATGCGTATGGGCATCTGATCTATAATGAAATAGTCTTCTTCTGGTTCCCAATAGTTCACAAGCATTTCGAGCAACTGGACATTACTCTTCATATTTGGCATTTTAAAAAACTTGAGCAATCCACAATTCCGAAGAATATTCAGTGATACTTGATCCTGCATGACTTCATTGTCTATTGCACTATGTTCACGCTCTCTCCATGATATGGTCATCCTGCAAAATTTCAATAATTCCTTCATTAGCTACGCATTTTTCATTTGGGGCTGCGCATACGCGACTTTATTTGTGCACAGTCGTGTGTATACACGACTTGGTCATTACCAACTCGCGTATGCGTAAACCCGTGATTTTTAGCAAGAGATTCTACAGTGAAAATTCCTAAATTTTAATTTATGAATAGACAAAATGAATAGCAAGGATGGTTAATGAGCTTACCTGAAAAATTCAGTGAAGATTGACGGTCGGTTGCTCCTGTTTTGATGAAAGAGGCTTTTTTCTCGAGAGCAGTTTTTCCCAAATCAGCAATGTAATTATGAACCAAATATGAGGTAATTTGCCTATTTATGCCCACAAAGTTGAAAATTTTCACAAAAATTTGTTATGCTTATTTTTTCAATCTATCTTAAGCTGCATAACCCGGATGCTTGGAAGTGCCCAGATTGGTATATTTTCAGGTACATTTTGACAAATTTGAGATTTTTCCCGGTTTTTGATCCATGACTGCTGACCCGTCATGGCAGGTATATGATCTTCACTGGCATATAGGTTAGGGAATTCACTTTCCATTGCATTTTGCATACTAGCCTCCATTATGATCACTTGCCATAGGATCGATCCCCTCAGGTCATGAGTATTACACCCATTTCACTCGCCGATTATTTAATCATGACTTGGTGGTAGAGCCTTCCTTTACATGGGCTTCCTAGTTAGTTCCTCGCTATCACTTGTTGACCATGCTGCGTTTTATGTAGGCTCTGGAGTCCTCTTTAGTCCTGCCATGACTTATGTGTTGAAGCTTCATTCTTCTTCTTCCTCACTATCATTTTTCTGGCTATTACCCTAGAGGCTCCCTGGTGTTGTTGAGTTGTATTACTGCATTGCATATTGGCTACTTGTTTATCCTGGCCTTTAGCCGGCTTCATTTGGACTCGATGTTTAAGCCAACTTTTGACCTTGACTTTCTGTACAAGTTAACCATTGCATGCACTTAGCTATCACGACTTGACACCTTTGTACCCATGGATGGAACGTTCCTCTGAGTATCACTGACCAGTTTTCGCCACCTTGCATTGAGCATAGAATTGTTCCAATCCCAGGAACTAGTGCATCTGCTTTCTTGATACTCGTTCTATCCATTGTACCATAGCATTCTTTTATTCTTTTTCAGGCTTATTATATGAAAAAGACAAAAAAATCAAATATAACAAAAAAGAGCGGGAACGGGATGTATCTTCGTTGTTTTGATGGCAGTACAGAGTCAGTTTGTCGCCCTTGAACAAAGCACATATACTTATATATATTTCCTTCATTTGGGATGGTTTTAGTTTTGACCTAGGTTCAGCCTTTACCATGTTTCACTTGTCGGTTCTCCCCCGGTTGGTTATCTCTTCCAATCATATGGAGAGTTTGTTCTGCCTCCTGCATAACAGACTTATACAGTGTCACTTTTTACTGCCATGGTCATCACGAGTCATGCTTTTGTTCAAGGGAAGTCTAACCTGAGTCGGCCATTCTGCGGTGTCTCTTGACTCATTATTCAGTCGGCCTTCCCGGTCTTGTCAGTATCACGTTCTATCACATCAGATGTTTTGGTCTTCTGCTCGTGCTGGTTTGAGAAGGTCCCCATTGACTTCTTGCTAGCGGTTTTGTCTCTTATCGACTACGACACATTGCTCTGAGAGCAAACCTAAAGCCGCACCCCGGGCCTATTTCCATCATTGATAGGTGACCTTGTGCTCAGCATTTGATCATCATCATGGGTCTTTGACTGAGTGGTTTCCCCTGTGTTCGACGTCAGCACACATTATCACACTTGGGATTCGTGCAGTACTTGGATTTCCATTTGACCCTATAGGTATGATATTCCATTTCCGTGTCACTCTTCATTATTATTGTCTGGGGAGGGTTTCTTCCGTGCGCTAGCTTCATCTTCAGGTATGCCTAAACGCATTTGTTTGGTTCCGTCACTCTACTTCACCTTCACTCTACTTCACCGATTCCTTCCAAATCCAAACCCTCTTGGCCTCAGGTTACACTCAAATCCGGATTGATGTGGGATGCCTTAATGCCTTCCTTCCAACAGATCTTTTCCCATCGACTCTGACTCATTGCTCTGGGAATAAGATCTAGAGTCTTTTGTCAATACCTTAGGGTTTTTAGTCATCAGTGGCAAACTCTTCGCTATCGACAATGGGGATTCATTATTGCCTCCTGATTGATAGATTCTCTGAAGTGTTCAACTTCAACACTACTAAGGTCTTCACTCTGTTTTGCATTGTTTTGAGTGCCTTCTCTTTACCCTTATCAGAATTTACAGCTACTGTTTTATCTTTTTGTTTTGTAATTTTGGGTTTATTTATAGTGCTATTTTGTAAAGATTTATCAGAGGTTTTAGTCTTGAGAGTTTCCTAACTTCTTTTACTTCTAAATTCATATTCCTTTTGAGACTCTATGATAACATTTTCCATGTCTTGATAATAACTTTCATCATCATCTCTTTTATCATCATAGGGTGTGTATAGACCTTTTTTTCTATCATAATGAACTTCAAAGTCATCATTATCTACTCCCAACATGTTAATGTCATCTTCCTATGTTTGCTCACTTGTTTCTTCAACCTCACTTACATAGTTTTGATGAAAAGGAGGAGTGATCTATTGATCATCCTCCCTTTGTCTGTTTTGAGGCTGGTTTCTCCTAAAATTTTGATTTTGGTTCTGGTTCCTGTTTTGAGGAGCTGTTTGGTTTTGATTTTCTTGAGCTCTCTCAAGTATGCTCATATTTTTCATCATCTCCTCCATCATTCTCTCCATCTTCGAACTAGATGTGGAAGGTGCAGATTCCTCTTTAAAGGACACTTTCTTCTCATTCCTCATTCTTTCTCTTTTCTCCATCAAATTAACTTCCACTTCAAGAGTTAAAGGATCTCTCTCTCTCAGCTGATAGGCCATTTCAGGATCAAATCATTCAGGAAATTTTTTTAAAGCTGAGATTTGTGGAGTTTTTAAGTCTAGGAGAAGTGCATTATAAACACTGTTGAACCTAGTGCAATAAGCTTGTACACTTTCCCCAGTTTTTCTATGGAGATTATTGTAATCAGAAAGTATTTGAAGAGGGTTTTTCCTCACTTCCCATTTGTTTAAGAATGACTGATGGAAGGCTTGGAGATCATTTATACCATGAGGGGTTAAGCCTTTAAACCATTTTCTTACTTCTCCCCCTAAACTCTGAGCAAATAATCTAAGTTTGACAGATTCATCATCAATCTCATTTCTGTCAAAGTAGTCATTCATCTTATCCACATGATGTGAAGCAGTAATAGAATTACTAGCATCATACAATGGCATCTTGGACTGATAGTCCTGTGGAATATTGACTAATGGTAAAGGAAGGACTAAGGGAGCATACCATGTTGCCATGATAGGGGGTGGAGGTGGATTTACAAGAGGTGGATTAACAAGAGGGAAAGTGGGTTGGGACAAAGTGGTTTGGACAGTGGATGTATGTAGAAAATATGTGGATGGACCAGGAATAGATTGCTGAGCTAATCTTGGATGAGAGACACCTAAATTGTGAAGGAAATGTAAATCAGGTGGTGTAGTTTCTCTACTACCAGGATGTTCACTTTTGTCTGGGGATGAAAGTGAAGACTCTAAATCTAGCTGATCTAAATCATCAAGCGACCTAGTTCTAAATGGATTTCTCAAGTCAACTTGTGATTGTTGTAGAGCTGCAAGGTTTTCAAGAACTGAATTAGCTCTAAACAGTGATCTAAAAATAGTTCAAGATTTAATCATAGGAGACTTCCTAAGGATTCTTTTATGGTTATCAACTATCTCAGGCAGGTTTGGGTCAGGATAGTCTCTAATATGAATCTTTCTAGAAGCCACTATGTTGTGTTTTTCAGACCTAAGTAAACAAGAAAATTTTAACCAAATATGACAATCTTTAAGAGGCTAACTGATCTTTTTAAACAAGAAAAATTTAATCCTAAAGACTTGTAACTGAGTTTAAATGATATTACAATGATTATGGTTCTTCCCAGTGGAGTCTTAAGGTCTTCTTAGGATTGTGGGGTAACCAGGTGGAAAAGTTTTAGCTCTCTTGGAGGTAAAAGGTTTTATGGTCGACCACCATTTTTATTGATTACCAATCTGAAATTTGGGTTTTTCTGAGTTTTTTCAGTCCTATGGGTTCTAAGAGTGTCCTAAATCTGTTTCAAAACTTAGCTATGGTGATGAGACAAATACAGTCTACTCTTATGGCTAAGTTAGTTGATCCTTCAAGGTTTGATAAGCTCTTATGAGAATCCTAAGGTTTCCTTAGCTTGTCACTGATTAAAACAAGTTTTATCATGATTACCATTTATTTTGGTAGTGCTTGAAGAGGGCTGATTTTACTCACTGCACAATTTTATTGAATCAAGAGGTTTCCTAAGGTCCCAAAAGTATCTAGGATGAAGTTTGCTCATAAATCCCCAGTGGAGTCGCCAGAAATGTTAGCTCCCCATAATTCCAGGAGATTGGTGAGACCAAAACTGCAGAGAGAACACTTGAACGACTTTGGGATTCTAGGATCTATCCCTCCTGAATTCAGAGAGGGATCTCTCCTATAAGTGCAAAGATTGATTTATCTTTAAGGCTTTTGGGTATGATATTAGGCTAGTTATTAAGAACAAGGGTTTTGATTTGGTTTGGATCGTTGAGCATGATTTTTAGTTGAGTGGAAATTCCTAAAATGAAATAGTTCCAAAGGTGTGAAGTTGCAAGCAATCATAGCAAGATTTTACTGATAGGATAGATATGACGCTGGTTTTTAGTCCATTGGGCAAAAGGGTTTAATTGCGCAACAATTTCAAGAGTGGTCCAAGGGGCAAGTCATCTATATCACAAGATATTTGAGATAAAATGATGGAATGGAACAATAAAAGTGTTGAAGGGGTGGAAACAGACAATAATTTCAACTAGGATTTATCAGTCTGTCCAAACAAGAAAATCCTTTTAAGTAACTATTTAAAACTGATGAAAGGACAGGGCTAACCATAGACTTCTTTGGAAAAGTTCGTATTAAAGCTAACTCAACAGAAAAACAATCAAGTAATCCTCATAATTACTTTCAGAAGGGATGAAAAAAATATAAGACAAACAAAGTGCAGCCTAAGATCAGATAAGATACTTTTAAATCTAAACTGCTTTCAGCATACTCTTAGGGAAACTTTCAGAACTACCTTTGGAGAAAGAAGCTAGAAAACAGGGCACGCCATCACTTTTCTAGTCTAAATTTACTTAGCAGATAATGAAAATAAAATTCAAGAACAATGTTTAAAGTAAACAATAGGACAAGGGAATGCCAACATTCCTAACTGCTCGAACTATATTGAATCATTCTTAAATACACAATTTGGAGGAAAACATTGATATAAAGCTTATCAGTCAGAGAAGGGTACTGTAAACAGTGAAGCCTAACTCTATTCTTGCTATTCTTTATCAAATAATAAATGGAAAAAATTGCATACATGAAAGGAAAACAATAACACAGAAATAAGCACTTCACTAGTGATATAGACCAAGATCCCAAGAATCAGCTTGTATATTGATGTCAAACCAGTTACATTCTTCAAGTCCAATGTTTTAGTTCAACAATCATCTTCTCTTCTCTGCCTAACTTATTTGACTACAAACAGAGCTTCAAGAGCCTCTAAACACTATTTACATGTATAAAATTCAAGCACAAGTATATTTCAAAGTTCTGCAACCAACCCTTTAGAATGAGCTCCTCAAGAAGATTTTATAGAAATAATGAGGAGGTCGAAAGAGAGAAAACATCTATTAGGTTCAATTAATATGTTTTAATGCTTCTCAGCCTTTGAGGGGCTCAATGGAGAAGTTTACAGATATTTCTCTATATTAATTGGCTTTACATTAAGTATTAAGCTTGCTGGGGAGATTTTTTTGACTTTAAGGCTCTGTGTCATCTTTGTAATAACTCTGCTGATATTTTACAATAAGTTCTTTGATTGAATTAACTGTTCGGTTGTCGTGAGGCAAATATCCTCTATTTTGTTAATAAATCAGCCTCTTTTGAACGCTTTGAGGCTACATGTGGCTTTTGGTAGCTGAGAGGATTCAATTAGCCTCTGATGTGGCAGTGAAGGCATTCTTTGTTTGATAGATATTATTCATTTTCTTTAATCACTGTTAATCTGCTTTAGTTCTGTGTATTAGGCTCAATTAGGCCTAATCTATCTTTTGTTCTTTAACTGTGTTTAATTGGATGGATTAGGCTTTTAATTGATGATTTTAGCCATAACCCGCCCAAACTGTGTAAAAAATCTTTGATCCTTCATCTCTGCTGTGACTGGGTCTTCAACACTGATACTCTCTATTTTAACTAATCTTTGCTGTGTCTTGTTGATGTGCAGGTGTGCATAGGGCTTATAACGGTATCAGTGCTCATGAGGCACCGATAAAACGTGGTATGGAACCCTGCAGAGTAGTCTTCTTTAAAGAATAAAGGCCTGGGGGACCGTCATCCCCGGCCTTCAACTTTCTTTTAAATCAATTGAAAACTTTTAAAACCTACATAAACCAAAAAAAAGTTAAGAGATTCTACGTATTTGGGTTTGACTACTTCAGAGGCTTAGGTTTAGAGTGTGGCCATTGGATGAAATCATCCAACGGTGGAGATTGCGCGCAAAGGTTAAAGGAGAGGCGGTTGGATGAATGGTACAAAAGATTAAGTCCAGGCCGTTGATTTGTGTTGATCAACGGTTGATATCAACCAAAGAAAAATATTGTAGAGGGGCTACACTATCGGGAAATGAGAGAAATTTCAAAGGAAATAGTTTTAAAACCTTTGGTGGATGAAATATGCGTTGGAAGGAAATTCGGGGTTTCCAAACGATCCTGGGCCATTGGATCAGATTAGCCCAAGGAGATCAATGGCGGAGGTTGATCTATGAAGTCCCTTGGAAGATGGTAGAGGGCGATATTGTAATGGCTAGATTGAATGCTGGCCGTTGATCTGCAGAAATCAATGGCGAAGGTTGAATGCAATGAGACGGAGTGCAAATGGAGAAAGTGGTTTCAGCTATAGAAACCAGCAGTTTCACGCAAAAAAAAGGGAGATAGGTGGTTTATCCTTTTTGAACGAGATATGTGTCAGAGGCCAAAACGTGGCCTTTTAAAACCACCCATATTGCGTAGAATTTGTAGAATTAAATTTTGGGCTTAATTCTATGCAAAAATGCACGACATCCGTCAGATCAGGGGTCTCAAATCGGACGGTCGGGAGAGAGCGCGATGGAGGATGGATGCGCAGATGGAAAGAGGTGGGGTGGTTTCAATATGAGCCATCAGATCAAGGAATAAATGACTGAGATTCAATCTGGAGGAAGGCAAGACCCACAGGATTTTGGCCTGTCGAGAGGAATCTGGACCGTCAGATGAAAACAGATCAACGACTGAGATTTTATCTGTGTTTTAATGTAATAAAATATGAAGTGGAGAATGGTTCAATGTGAGCCGTTGATTTGCAGAGATCAATGGCGAAGATTGGCCAAAAAACATTACAAGGCAAAGTTCATGAATTTAGCCAAGGTTGCAAGGATTGAATCTAGACCGTCAGATTAAGAAGAATGGATGGCCCAGATGCAATCAGAGGATTGCGATCGGCGGTGGCACAGGGTAAACAAATCCGATGTGATTAGATGTGGACCGTTGATATGAGGGCCAAATCAACGGTGGGGAATGAATCAGAGGAGGTCATGTCGGGGGAAAAGTCCCTGGGCCATTGGATCAGATTAGCCCAAGGAGATAAATGGCGGAGGTTGATCTATGAAGTCCCTTGGAAGATGGTGGAGGGCGATAATGTAATGGCCAGATTGAATGCTAGCCGTTGATTTGCAGAGATCAACGGCGGAGGTTGAACGCGGTGAGACGCAGTGTAAACGGAGAAAGCGGTTTCGGCTATAGAAACCAGCAGTTTCATGCAGCAAAAAGGGAGATAGGTGGTTTATCCTTTTTGAATGTGATATGTGTCGGAGGCCAACACGTGGCTTTTCAAAATGACCCATATCGTGTAGGCTTTGGAGAATTAAATTTCAGGCTTAATTCTACATGAAAATACACGACAGCTGTTAGATCAAGGGTCTCAAATTAGACGGTCGGGAGAGAGCGCGATGGAGGATAGATGCGCAGACGGAAAGAGGTGGGGCAGATTCAATCTGAGCCGTTAGATCAAGGTATAAATGGATGAGATTCAATCTGGAGGAAGGCAGGACCCACAGGATTTGGCCCTGTTGGGAGGAATCTGGACCGTCAGATGAAAATAGATCAATGACTGAGATTTGATTTGTGGGTTATTGTAATAAAATATGAAGCGGAGAATGGGTCAATGTGAGTCGTTGATCTACAGAGATCAACGGCGGATATTGACCAAAAAACATTACAAGGCGAAGTTCATGAATTTAGCCAAGGTTGCAAGGATTGAATCTGGAACGTCAGATTAAGAAGAATGGATGGCCTAGATGTAATAAGAGGATTGCGATCGGTGAGGGCAAAGGGTAAATAGATCCGATGTGATTAGATGTGGACCATTGATCTGAGGGCCAGATCAACGGTGGGGAATGAATCGGAGGAGGTCATGGTGGGGGAAAACGCTTAGGGATGGAGCGATGTGAGCCGTCAGATCTGGATCTATCGGGGGAGATCAACGGCGGAGAATTCATTAGGAGGTTTCCGATCAGGAGGGGAAAATAAAATAATTAACATGCCCAATGGAAATATCCGATACGAGATTGCGCAGGCCGTTGATTGGCTTAATATCAACGGTGGAGAATGGCTCCAACTAATGAACCGGCTGGCTTAGTTATAATATGAAAAAAACAAATTTTTATGAAATCCAAAGGGAAAAACAGATCAGGAAGGGTTTATACAAAGTTTTTAGCGCCCAATTGTGGGATCTTGGGTTATATGAAGGGAAGTGGAGGTCGGGGGTCTATAAGAAAGGGGCTCATCGGCATCAGGGGTTTTATAAAACAAAAAGACTTGTGCCCATCGAAAGTTTCCGATGCGATAAGCACAGATCGTTTGATTGTTTCAGATCAATGGTGGAGATTGGTTTAATCAATAAACCCGTGGGTTCCCTTTATAACATAGGAAAATGGATTTTTATGAATTCACAAAAGAAAAATGCATCGGGAAGGGTTTATTTATAGGTTTAAGCACCCGATTGCGGGCTCTGTGGTTTTGTGACGGCCACAAAGGATTGGGGCTTATATATAAAAGAGCCAATCAGCATCGGAACTTTTATGTAACAAAAGACTTGCGCTCATCGAAATTTTCCGATGCGATAAGCTCTTTTGGACTTAGCGCTTGGTTCTAGCGCGTGGGTATATGGTGGGGAAGTGGTTTAGGGCTTAGGCCTGTAATGCAAAAATGCTCTTTTTCATGATTTTTCAAGGATTTCAAATTATTTTGAGGGTTTCGGATAAGGTAAAAAAGTATTTTTAAACCTTATAACAGGGATTTTAATGAAGGGATGAAAGGAAAATAAGGGAAAACAGAGGAATTTTACGGGAAAATGGGAATAAAATGGAGGTTAATAATGAGTGAAAGGAGGGGTAAAATGAAGGAAAAATGGGGATTTTTGCACCAGTCTTTTCTTCATGAAAACAACAGATTTTCAGAATTAAGAGGGAAACAGGAGTGAAGATTAATAAAAGAATAAGATGTCTTCATAAGACTTTAAGAGCTAACAATTTTGCAATAAAACTTGTTTCTTGAAGGCTTCAAAAATGATTTAGCCACCATTTGATATGACAAATTTTATAGGTGGCTAACAGTGGCTCCACATGGGGATGGTGCCTTCTTGAAGCCATCAAGAACTTCAGACTTGTATTCTCTGGGGGCTGATTAGTGCCTCATCCATTCGACTGCAACTTTCTTTACTTGGATGATCTTCATTTGCTCTAAAAATGTTAGCAGCCATGACAGACAATGGAATACTATCAAACCAAGCTTTCTACTTACCCAATCCTACTGATCTAACATTTTTTCTTCTTTCAGAGTGCACTTGGATTGGAAAACTCTTTTTCAAACATTTTATTCTTTTGAAAGAAAAAAACTAGTCTAATTCTACTTCTTATTTCTCCATGAAATCAGATTAAACAGTTGAGTTCATATGCTTCTCTACCTAATCTACTATCTATTAGGATTAAACAGTCTAACAGATTTTCATTCTCTAACTTCTAAAATAAAAATTTAAAAGCATACAAGTCAGGATTAAACACTCTAACTTGTTGCTGATCTATGGCATAAAAAAAAACTGCACATAGATAATTATTTGCAGAAAATTAAATCAAAACACCGAAGGCTTAAGATCTGAAAGTTCTAAGCACGACCTTCTCTTCTCTTCAGCTCTGTTTTTGAGTTTATTCGAGTTGTTTTTTCCTGGTTATCTGGTTTAGATTTTGGAATTATTAGAACTAGTTTACCTTCATTTTTGACTCAAGATTAAAACAGATGGGAGTCATTCTTGTTTTGGACACTGAGGTTCGGATTTTGAGCTTGTTTGAACCTTTATTTTCTATCCTAATCTACCTAAGTGATAAGCCAAGATTAAGTTGTTTGGAAAATCAAATTCACTAACCTATCAACAGTACATTTAACACTAATTAGTCATGATTAGGCTGTATGAGTAATTAGAAGAGTGTTTTTCAGGAATGGCATTTGAGCTTGCACACTTTCAGATTTTGTTTCTCTTTTTTGGTATGGGGTTGTACCTTTATTGTTTTTACAATCTGCCCTCCTTTCTTTCTTTCATTGTTTTTGTATTTTTGATTTTTCTAACTTGAATGCAATGATGGATGAAATATTTATAATGAGAAAAAAGATAAAAAGGCTTTCAAAACATGATAGGATCAAGAGAAGTAATGTTTGAGGATCCTGCCATTGACAGGACCCCCAAAAAACTCAGCTCCATTCAACTCCTGCAAAAGTAAGCATTATTACTAGCAGAAGAATGAATGAGATAAGGGCTAAGCCATAAGTTATCAAATTTCCCATGCTTGCCCTTGTCTTCTCTCCTTGAGTCCCACTTTAACACCTTGTCCCCAACATTGAAATTGCTGGCCTTTTTCCTTCTATAAAAAATATTCTTGATGCTCTCTTACTTTTGTAATGCTTTGTTATAAACCTCCTCTCTGGTTTACTGAAGATGTATAGTATGATTAATACTTCTGATCATTTCATTGTCTTCAGACTGCACCTCTTGAATCAAATTCATAACTGGTACACCAAGGCTGGTTGGAAAAATTGCATCTGTTCCATACACAAGCTGATAGGGTGACATCCCAATAGATTTCTTAAGTGTTAATCTGTTAGCCCATAGTGCATGAAATAGCTTTGTGTGCCAAAACTTCTTGCTTTCCTTGAGCAAATTCTTGATTATGTTCACCAAACTCTTGTTTGAGGATTCTGCTAACCCATTACCTTGAGGGTAATAAGCTGTAGAATGACCCAATGTAATCTGATATTTGTGACAAAATTCAACCATATTCTTGGATCCAAATGTTGCAGCATTATCAGTGATGATCTTCCCAAGACAACCAAATCTAGAGAGTATATGAGTCTCCATGAATTTTATGATGACATTGTCATTGGCTTGCCTAGAAGGGATGGCTTCTATCCATTTGGTGAAGTAGTCTGTGGCAGTGAGAATCCATCTATGTTGGGTAGATGGTGGTGGATGGATTTCTCCTATGAATTCAATTCCCCACTGTTGAAAAGGAGCTTCAACAGTGATTGGATGCAAATGTAAGGGAAGAAATTTTCTTTTGCCTTCAAAAAGTTGGCATTTATGACAGTCAATTATCATCTTGTGTACATCTAGAAAGAGGGTGGGCCAATAATAACCAGCTCTAAGGATTTTGTTTGCTGTAGTCTTCCAGTAGAGGTGGCCTCCACATTCTCCTTCATGGAACTCGTGCTTAACCTTATCTGCATCATACTAAGGCAAACATTTAAGCAATATCCCACTTGCATTTTTCCAATAAAGACATTTATCTATAATGCAATAGTTTATAGCTTTTAACTTTAAAAACCTTGCCTTTGTTTTTGATAAACCAAGAGGTGTATTCAAATTAAGCAAAACATAAAGAATATTGACATACCAAGAGGAATTCATAAAATGATCTTCAACAATGGGGGTTGAGAGTTCCTCTTGTTCATCCAAAGCATTTATCATATTAATATCAAGAACTTCAAAATTTGATTTAGCCATTAATCTAGCTAGACCTTGGCCTTTAATGAGTTTAGTGGACTTGATTTCCAAATCATATTCAAGTATCACAACTATCCACTTACCTCTCTTACCATTTGGTTCCTGTGTGAGAATGTCTTTCACAACTGAATTTGGGACAAAGGTAATGATGTGGGAGTGCAAGATGTATACTCTGAAGTCTTTTAAAGCTTTGACCAAAGCAAAATCTTGCTTTTCCATGATGTTTTACTTCAGAGGAGCATCTCTCAATGCCATGCTAAAGAATGCAATAGGCTGCTCTTGTCCCTATGGATTTTTCTGCAATAGGACAACAGCTATTGTATGTTCTTATGCGAATGAAAAAATGCAAAAATCTTTTGAAAAATCAGGACTTATTAGGACTGGTGTTTTGGTTAATGCTTGTTTCACCAGTTCAAAGGAATTATTTGCTTCCAAGGTCCACTTAACCTCTTGTTACTTTTTTAGCATGTTTGTAATGTTTCTAAGGAGTTCAGCCAAGTTGGGTATGAACATGAAAATTCCCCAAGGCCTCGTAAAAGCTGTCTTTAATTGATCATCTGGATGAACTAAAATCTGATTGTATCCTGAGTAGCCATCAAGCAAAGAAATTATTTTAGAACGAACTACCCTTTGTAAAATATGGTCCATCTTGGGTAGAGGGTAGTTTTCCTTCAATGAAGCTTTGTTTAAGTCTCTAAAGTCTATATAAAGCCTAATCTCTCATGTTTTCTTCCTAACTGACACCAGATTAGAAACCCACTCAGAATATCTAATAGGGACAATAATACCAGCCTCATACATTTTCTTGATTTCCTTCTCAACCAAAGGTAACTGAACAGGGTTTATTCTGCGTAGTTTTTGTTTAAATGGCTTTTGGTTTTCCTTGAGAGGAATTTTGTGATGAATTATTTCAATGTCTTAGGCTATCAAATCCTCATAACTCCACGCAAAGACATCAGAAAATTCTTTAAACAAATCTATGTATTTGAGTTTGATGTGAGCTAGTAAAGTCTTAGACAGTTTGATCATCATTGGTTTTAGTTCACTACCTATATTACACTCTTCAACTTCAGTTTCTATAGGCTCCATTTTTGGCTTCTTGGCTACATCGTTGAAATCAAACAACTCTTCTAAAGGGGCCAGACTCTTTGGAAAAATTTGATTGTTAGAATGCAGAGTTTCTAAGTCTTCTGTTTCTAACTCTGCAATCATTTCTGTTGTGTTTTCAAGTTTGTTAGATAGCAGATTTACATCAGCTATCTCAAGAGACTTTTCTTCTTCATCAAGAAAATTTTCTTCACTAGGACAGTCTGAATCTGAACTTGGTAGTTCGAATTCATTTCTGGACTGCAGGAAGTCTTCTATTTGTTTGTCTCCATCAAACACTTGCCAATATTTCTCGTTATCAGGGACAGCTGGTATGAATTTAATTTTATTTGTGCATTGTTTGGTTTCATAAGGCGTTAAGCATGTTCTAGCAGAAAAAGCTAAACTGTGGGCCATGATATTCTTTTGTCTCGGGACAAAAACAAGTTGGGATTCCTCAAAATTTGTTAATAAATCCATGACATCGTTCCTATAGGCTCTAATTCTGGGGTTTTTAGCGCTATATTCCCCATTCACTTGCCTAATGATTAACTCTGAATCCCCATGCACTTTAATTCTCTTGGCTCCTAATTTCTTCAACAAGTGCAAGCCTAAAAGAAGGGATTCTTATTCCGCTATGTTATTCGAACACTGAAAGTTTAATATGTAGGAATGTCCTTCCGTGTGGTTGTTCTCAGTGTTACGTATCCAGACTTCTACACCAGCATTGCTCCTAGTGCAAGACTCGTCAAAGTTCATACTCCAAAGAGGACTAGTTTCTATTTCAGCAGTTTCTTTACTATCCTCTTCAACTAGTGCGTTTTTGGATTATTCTTGAAGACCAACACTCCATTGAATTTGTTTTAATTCCTCAGGTTTTTCATTGTGTTGAGGACTACTTTGTTGAATCTCAAGGTTTAAAAGAAAAGGATGTATGATTTGTAGCTCTAGACATGGGTTTAGTTTGTTGGATTTTTCAGGTTTAGCAAACTATTTCGACAGTTCTATGTTGTCTTCCTCCTCTTCTCTATTTTCCATTAAATCAGTTAAGGACACTTTTTCAGTGAATGTTTCATCATTGAACAGGATAAATGAATCAAGGGCTATGTTTATAGAGTAAAGAGGAGAGTTTTGTGGTCTCTCTTGGCTAGTAACCATGTACTGCATATGGGACTCCCTGTAAAGTCTTCTAGTCTGATTAAAAATAGGGATGGTCGCATATTTCATGTCCATCTGCATCGTTCCTTGTAACTTAGCTCCCCAAGATCTTGATAACAAAATAACATACTTTGGGAGTACATTAGCCACAACAATATCCATGACTAAACATTTGGTTGTGATTTGTGCTAAGTTAACATAGAGGTCTTTGATTAAACCTAAAAATTTTACTCTGCTTGAGTCAAAGGAGTAAATATCTTTGTAAGGTCTAGTGATTTTAAGGCCTAGGATATCCATTACAGCTTTGGGCATTAAATTATGAGAGGCCCCTGAATCATGGATAGAGTTATGCAAAATTTTGTCATGAACATTTAAATTAACATAAAAAGGAGGAACTGGTCCCTCTTGATATCTTCCTTCAATCTTAGGACCGAATATGAGCTCTGGTTGGTCATCGTTAAGATTGACAGTGTCATTAGTCTATTCTATGTTAAAAGCCTTCAAAATTTGAGATCTATATACATTCTGGGTAGCTAACTCATTAAGGGGAACAGAGATTTTAATTCTAGAAATTTCCTGCTCCAAACTAAAAGGAATTTGATTCTTTGAAGTGTTTGTCTCAGCCTTATTAACTGCCACTCTATCAGCAAAATCAGTTTGCTGGTTTCCTCTATTTAAATTTGTTAGAATTGTTTTAACAGGAGTATTAGATGAGGTGCTAACACTACTAAGGTATGCACTCTGTTTTGCATTGTTTTGAGTGCCTTTCTCTTTACCCTTATCAGAATTTACAGCTACTGTTTTATCTTTCTGTTTTGTAATTTTGGGTTTATTTACAGTGCTATTTTGTAAACATTTATCAGAGGTTTTAGTCTTGGGAGTTTCCTGGTCGCTTTTAATCCTAAGGTCATATTCCTTTTGAGACTCTATGATAACATTTTCCATGTCTTGATAATAACTTTCATCATCATCTATTTTATCATCATAGGGTGTGTATAGACCTTGTTTTCTATCAATGAACTTCAAATTCATCATTATCTACTCCCAACATGTTAATGTCATCTTCCTCTGTTTGCTCACTTGTTTCTTCAACCTCACTTACATAGTTTTGATGAAAAGGAGGAGTGATCTATTGATCATCCTCCCTTGTTTTGTTTTGAGGCTGGTTTCTCCTAAAATTTGGATTTTGGTTCTGGTTCCTGTTTTGAGGAGATGTTTGGTTTTGATTTTCTTGAGCTCTCTCAAGTATGCTCATATTTTTCATCATCTCCTCCATCATTCTCTCCATATTTGAGCTAGATGTGGAAGGTGTAGATTCCTCTTTAAAGGAAACTTTCTTCTCATTCCTCATTCTTGCTCTTTTCTCCATCAAATTAACTTCCACAGCAAGAGCTCCTTTTTGAATGTCTTCAAGAGTTAAATGATCTCTCTCTTTGATCTGATAGGCCATTTCAGGATCAAATCCTTCAGGAAAATTGTTAAACCTAAGCCTTGTGGAGGTTTTAAGTCTAGGGGAAGTGCATTATAAACACTGTTGAACCTAGTGCAATAAGCTTGTACACTTTCCCCAGTATTTCTACGGAGATTCTTGTAATCAGAAAGTATTTGAAGAGGGTTTTTCCCCACTTACCATTTGTTTAAGAATCACTGATGGAAGGCTTGTAGATCATTTATACTGTAAGGGGTTAAGCCTTTAAACCATTTTCTTACTTCTCCCACTAAAATCTGAGAAAATAATCTAAGTTTGATAGATTCATCATCAATCTCATTTCTGTCAAAGTAGTCATTCATCTTATCCACATGATGTGAAGCAGTAATAGAATTACTAGCATCATACAATGGTACCTTAGACTGATAGTCCTCTGGAAGATTGACTAATGGTAAAGGAAGGACTAAGGGAGCATACCATGTTGCCATGATAGGGGGTGGAGGTGGATTTACAAGAGGTGGATTAGCAAGAGGGAAAGTGGGTTGGGACAAAGTGGTTTGGACAGTGGATGTATGTAGAAAAGATGTGGATGGACCAGGAATAGATTTTTGAGCTGATCTTGGATGAGAGACACCTAAATTGTGAAGGAAATGTAAATCAGGTGGTGTAGTTTCTCTACTACCAGGATGTTCACTTTTGTCCGGGGATGAAAGTGAAGACTCTAAATCTAGTTGATCTAAATCATCAAGCGACCTAGTTCTAAATGGATTTTTCAAGTCAACTTGTGATTGTTGTAGAGCTGCAAGGTTTTCAAAAACTGAATTAGCTCTAAAGGGTGATCTGAAAACAGTTGAAGATTTAATCTTAGTAGACTTCCTAAGGATTCTTTCAGGGTTATCAAATATCTTAGGTGGGTCTGGGTCAGGATAGGCTCTATTATGAATCTTTCTAGAAGCCACTATGATGTGTTTTTCACACCTAAGTAAACAAGCAAATTTTAACCAAATATGACAATCTTTAAGAGGCTAACTGATCTTTTTAAACAAGAAAACTTTAATCCTAAAGCCTTCTAACTGAGTTTAAATGATGTTACAATGATTATGGGTCTTCCTAGTGGAGTCTTAACGTCTGTTTAGGATTGTGGAGTCACCAAGTGGAAAATTTTTAGCTCTCTTGGAGGTAAAAGGTTTTGTGGTCCACCACCATTTTTATTGATTACGAATCTAAAATATTTTTGGGTTTTCCTGAGTTTTTTCAGTCCTATGGGTTCTAAGAGTGTCCTAAATCTGTTTCAAAACTTAGCTACGGTGATGAGACAAAGACAGTCTACTCTTATAGCTAAGTTAGCTGATCCTTCAAGGTTTGATAAGCTCTTATGAGAATCCTAAGGTTTCCTTAGCTTGTCACTGATTCAAACTAGTTTTATCATGATTACCATTTATTTTGGTAGTGCTTGAAGAGGGATTCTTTTACTCACTACACAATTTTATTGAATCAAGAGGTTTCCTGAGGTCCCAAAAGTATCTAGGATGAATTTTCCTCAGAAATCCCTAGTGGAGTCACCAGAAATGTTAGCTCCCCGTAATTCTAGCAGATTGGGGAGACCAAAATTGCAGAGAGAACACTTGAACCACTTTGGGATTCTAGGATCTAGCCCTCCTGAATCTGGAGAGGGATATCTCCTATAAGTGTAAAGATTGATTTATCTTTACGGCTTTTGGGTATGATATTAGGCTAGTTATTAAGAAAAAGGGTTCTGATTTGGTTTGGATGGTTGAGCATGATTTTTAGTTGAGTGGAAATTCCTAAAATGAAAGAGTTCCAAAGGTGTGAAGTTGCAAGAAATCAGAACAAGATTTGACTAATAGGATAGATATGACGTTGGTTTTTAGTCCATTGGGCTATGGAGTCATAAAAGGGTTTAATTGCACAACAATTTCAAGAGTGGTCCAAGGGGCAAGTCATCTATATCACAAGATATTTGAGATAAAATGATGGAATGGAACAATAAAAGTGTTGAAGGGGCGGAAACAAACAATAATTTCAACTAGGATTTATCAGTCTGTCCAAACAAGAAAAGCCTTTTAAGTAACTACTTAAAACTGACCAAAGGATAGGGATAACCATAGACTTCTTTGGAAAAGTTCGTATTAAAGCTAAATCAACAGAAAAACAATATAGTAATCCTCATAATTACTTTCAGAAGGGATGAAAAATAGACAAGACAAACAAAGTGCAGCCTAAGATCAGATAAGATACTTTTAAATCTAAACTTCTTTCAGCATACTCTTAGGGAAACTTTCAGAACTACCTTTGGAGAAAGAAGCTAGAAAACAAGGCACACCATTACTTTTATAGTCTAACTTTACTTAGAAGATAATGAAAATAACATTCAAGAACAATGTTTAAAGTAAGCAGTAGGACGAGGGAATGCCAACATTCCTAACTGCTCGAACTATATTGAATCATTCTTAAATACACAATTTGGAGGAAAACATTGAGATAAAGCTTATCAGTCAGAGAAGGGTACTGTAAATAGTGAATCCTAACTCTATGCTTGCCATTCTTTATTAGAGAATAAATGGACAAAATGGCATACATGAAAGGAAAACAATAACACAGAAAGAAGCACTTCACCAGTGATATAGACCAAGATCCCAAGAATCAGCTCGTATATTGATGTCAAACCAGTTACATTCTTCAAGTCCAATGTTTCAGTTCAGCAATCATCTTCTCTTCTCAGCCTAACTTATTTGACTACAAATAGTGCTTCAAGAGTCTCTAAACACTATTTACATGTATAAAATTCAAGCACAAGCATATTTCAAATTTCTGCAACCAACCCTTTATAATGAGCTCCTCAAGAAGATTTTATAGAAAGAATGAGGAGGTCGAAAGAGAGGAAAGATCTATTAGGTTCAATTAATACGTTTTAATGCTTCTCAGCCTTTGAAGGGCTCAATGGAGAAGTTTACAGATATTTCTCTGTATTAATTGGCTGTACATTAAGTATTAAGCTCGCTGGGGAGATTTTGTTGACTTTAAGGCTCTGTGTCATCTTTGTAATAACTCTGCTAATATTTTACAATAATTTATTTTATTGAATTAATTGTTCAGCTGTCATGAGGCAGATATCTTTTGTTCTGGTAATAAGTCAGCCTATTTTGAATGATTTGAGGCTACAACTGACTTTTGGTAGCTGAGAGCATTCAATTAGCCTCTGATGTGGCAGTGGAGGCATTCTCTGTCTGATAGATATTATTAATTTTCTTTAATCACTGTTAAACTGCTTTAGTTCTGTGTATTAGGGTCAATTAGGCCTAATCTGTCTTCTGTTCTTTAACTATGTTTAATTGCGTGGATTAGGCTTTTAATTGATGATTTTAGCCGTAATCCACCCAAACTGTGTAAAAAATATTTGATCCTTCATCTCTGCTGTGATTGGGTCTTCAACACTGATACTCTCTATTTTAATTAATATTTGTTGTGTTTTGTTAATGTGTAGGTGAGAAGAGGGCTTATAACGGTATCAGTGCTCATGAGGCACCGATAAAACATGGTATGGAACCCTGCAGAGTAATCTTCTTCAAAGAATAAAGGCCTGGGGGATCGTCATCCTCGACCTTCAACTTTCTTTTAAATCAATTGAAAACTTTTAAAACCTGCATAAACCAAGAAAAATTTAAGAAATCCTGCGTATTTGGGTTTGATTGCTTCGGAGGCTTAGGTTTAGAGCATGGTCGTTGGATGAAAGCATCCAACGGTGGAGATTGCGCAAAAAGGTTAAAGGAGAGGCGGTTGGATGAATGGTGCAAAATATTAAGTCTGGGCCGTTGATTTGTGTTGATCAACGGTCGAGATCAATTGAAGAAAAATAATGTAGAGGGGCTACACTATCAGGAAATGAGAGAAATTTCAAAGGAAATAGGTTTAAAACCTTTGGTGGAGGAAATATGCGTTGGAAGGAAATTCGTGGTTTTTGAACGATCCTGGGCCATTGGATCAGATTATCCCAAGGAGATCAACGACAGAGGTTGATTTACGAAGTCCCTTGGAAGATGGCAGAGGGCGGAGGTTGAATGCGATGAGACACAGTATAAATAGAGAAATCAGTTTCGGCTATAGAAACCAGTAGTTTCGCACAGCAAAACGAGAGATAGGTGGTTTATCCTTTTTGAACGCGATATGCATCGGAGGCTGACACATTGCCTTTCAAAACCACCCATATCGCATAGAATTTGGAGAATTAAGTTTCGAGTTTAATTCTATGCGAAAATGAATGACAATCGTCAAATCAGGGGTCTCAAATCGAACAGTCGGGAGAGAGCGCGATGGAGGATAGATGCACAGACGGAAAGAGGTGGGGTGGTTTAAATCTGAGCCGTCAGATCAAGGAATAAATGGCTGAGATTCAATATAGAGGAAGGCAGGACCCACAGGAGTTGGGCCTGTCAGGAGTAATCTGGACCGTCAGATGAAAACAGATCAACAATTGAGATTTGATCTGTGGGTTAATGTAATAAAATATGAAGCGGAGAATGGTTCAATGTGAGCCGTTGATCTGTAGAGATCAACGACGGAGATTGGCCAAAAAACATTACAAGCCGAAGTTCATGAATTTAGCCAAGGTTGTGAGGATTGAATCTGGATCGTCAGATTAAGAAGAATGGACGGCCCAGATGCAATTGGAGGTTTGCGATCAACGGGGGAAAAGGGTAAACAGATCCGATGCGATTAGATGTGGAACATTGATCTGAGGGCCAGATCAACGGTGGGGAATGAATCAGAGGAGGTCACATTGGGGGAAAAGGCTTAGGGATGGAGCGATGTGAGCCGTCAGATCTGGATCTGGCGAGGGAGATCAACGAAGAATAATTCATCGGGAGGTTGCCAATCGGGAGGGGCAAATAAAATAATTAATGTGCTCGATGGAAATCTCTGATGTGAGATTGCGCGGGCCGTTGATTGGCCTAAGATCAACGGTGGAGAAGGGGTCCAACAAATGAACCAGTGAGCTTAGTTATAATATGAAAAAAGTAAATTTTTATGAAATCCAAAGGGAAAAACAGATCATGAAGGGTTTATACAAAGTTTTTAGCCCCCGATTGTGGGCTCTTGGGTTATATGAAGGGAAGTGGAGGTCGGGGGTTTATAAGAAAGGGGCTCATCGGCATCGGGGGTTTTATAAAACAAAAATACTTGCGCCCATCAAAAGTTTCCGACGTGATAAGCGCAGATCATTTGATTGTTTTAGATCAACGGTAGAGATTGGTTTAATCAATGAACCGGCGGGTTCCCTTTATAACATAGGAAAATGGGTTTTTATGAATTTACAAAGGAAAAATGCATCGGGGAAGGGTTTATTTATAGGTTTAAGCGCTTGATTGCAGGCTCTGTGGTTTTGCGACGAGCATAAAGGATCGGGGCTTATATATAAAAGAGCCAATCGGCATCAGAACTTTTATGTAACAAAAGACTTGCGCTCATCGAAAGTTTCCGATGCGATAAGTGCTTTTGGACTTAGCTCTTGGTTCTAGCGCGTGGGTATATGGTGGGGAAGTTGTTTAGGGCTTAGCCCAAAGGGGCTTAGGCCTGTAATGCAAAAAGGCTCTTTTTCATGATTTTTCAGGATTTTCAAAGCATTTTGAGGGTTTCGGATAAGGTAAAAAAAGTATTTTTAAACCTTATAATAGGGATTTTAATGAAGGGAAGAAAGGAAAATAAGGGAAAACATAGGAATTTTATGGGAAAAAGGGAATAAAATGGAGGTTAATAATGAGTGAAAGGAGGGGTAAAATGAGGGAAAAATGGGGATTTTTGCAGCAGTCTTTTCTTCATGAAAACAACAAATTTTCAAAATTAAGAGGGAAACAGTAGTGAATATTAATCAAAGAATAAGATGTCTTCATAATACTTCAAGCACTAACAATTTTCCAATAAAAATTGTTTGTTGAAGGCTTCAAAAATGATTTAGCCACCATTTGATATGAATTTTTTTATAGGTGGCTAATAGGAAGGTCATTCCTTCCATGCTTCTCCTCCCACAATGCATAATTTGAAATGAGAGTGGGCAATGATGATGTTGGGAGAATGTCTCCCTCCTCCTTGTGCCTATCCAAGACTCCCAATGCTATCTCATGGTCTTCTAATGCTCCCATCCCTCCTGGATCAATGCTTGGAGCATCATGTTGTGAGACATCTCTCACAAAATCTGAATCAGGTGGTTTTCCACTAAATAATAGTGTCCCATGCAGCAATCTCATAAGCATAATAGATGGGATTGTAAGGTCCTTGCTTCCACTGTGCAAATCCATCTCTGATTTTTGTGTGGAAGTTGTATGTGAGGGATATTTATGCATGCCTTTGATCATTTGAGTCTTACCACTCCTTTTATCCACCCATTCCATCTGCAAAGCCTCCCAATCAGTGGTGACTTTCCCCAAAGTAATCAACCATTGAACACCCAATATCACATTGGTGTCAAGTATGTCAACCAAAAAGAAGTGATCAATCAATGTATATGTTCCCATGGTGACTGATAATGATGGAACATAATGCATGCATTGCATAGTTCTATCTCCTGGGACCAAAAAAAAAAATCCCTCAAAGGCATCAGTGGGTATTGCCCTCCTTTGCACTAGTTGAGCATCAATAAAATTGTCGGTAGCCCCACTATCAACCAAAATAGAAACCCTCTGATTCAATATGGAACCTTGAACTCTTAATGTCAAGTACTTAGGTACTCATAATGATGCAAGAGCCCCTCCAATAGGAGCTAATGCTCCATTCCCATCACCTGATGGTGTTGGTTCATCTCCTGCAATGTCAATGTTATGACCTCTTCTTGGTTCATCTTCTTCTTCCTCCTCATCATCTGAGAAGACCTCTATGTAATGTGTTTTTCCAGCTGCACATCTATGTCCGGATGCCCATGCTTCTTGGGAGGTGAAAAAAATATTCCTCCTCCTCAAATCTCTTTGGACATCATCATCAAAGGTTTTTTGTGTTGACTCTCCTTTGAAGGAGGAGCCTTCTCTTCTTTTCCTTTTGATGGAAAAGAGGGCTTATGTTGAAAAGTTTCCTTTGCTTTTGGCAAGGCATCTTGAAGGTCTCTAGCCCTTTCAATGGAATCTTTAAGGGTAGTGGGCTTGGTAGACTTAACCAACCCATGAAGAGGTTCATTTAACCCATCAATGAACATGTACACACTTATTGCTGCAGATAAATTAGGAAATATAATAGAAAGTCTTAAAAATTCAGAGATGTAAGTTTCTGCATTACCTAATTGTTTTAGTTTTTCAAGCCCCATGAATGGTGCTTCGGGATATCTTCTATCAAATCTTTTCACCAACCTTCTAGTTAACTCTGAATAAGCAAATACATTGGCATGACCCAATGTAGACAAGCCATGGAACCACCAATCATGTGTTTCACCCTGAAGGTGCAGCACTACAATCTTAATGGCCTCCATTTCTGGAACCTTGTCCAACTAAAAGTAGATGTCAAGTTTTTCTACCCAATATTTTCCAGTACACTTGTATGACCCATCAAAGTTGGGTAAAGAGAATCTGCCCATAGTGTGGTGTCGATCATGATTATGAATGAATCCACCACTTCTATGATGATGCCTTGGTCTTCTATTGTCCTTTATTTGAAAAAAATCTTGAAAAATCAAGTGATCCTTGAACCTCTGAGTTTGAGATTCATACTCCATAAAATAGTCTTCAAGGGATTCTTGCTCTTGAAACCCTTCATTTCCCACAGCCAAAAAGGTAGGCATAGTAGAGCATTGGGAAACTTGTGGTTGATGCACTAGTTAATCATTCTAGTTATGAGACCTGCCAGAGCCTTCTCCATGATGAAATCCTATAGGGGATTCCTTGAATCTGTCCATTCTCATCTCCTTGATCTCTCTAGCAATGTCTTGCATGGCTCTAAGAAGGATCTTAGAGAACTCCTTCTCTTCATCTTCACCTCTAGATAAAGGGGTTTTAACCTCGTCTTCTTTGTCATTTGTATAATAAAATTTATGATGTCTTCTTCTTTGGTACCTCCTCTCTCTATCAGTAAGAGGCTCCTTCTTCAGATGACATATTGGATTTTCAAAATGCACAGGTTGTGCCAAGATTATGCTTTGATACCACTGTAATATTCCTAAATGGGAAAATCAGACATATAGCGCAAAATGTTGGAACAATATTGCAGATCATCATTAGAAAGAAAGAGGCCAATATGGAGACCTTTCATATGTTATTACAACAAAAAAATATACATAAGAAATGGGCCATAAGATGCATAACATGAAATACAAGCCTCCAATGGACAAAATCCCTCAATAAGAGGTGCTGAAATTATGTAGAAAAGTTGGAAGACCCTTAGAACGTTGTTTTATTACCTCTACTACAGAAGTTGATTACACATCAGATCTAGGGCTGATATGTGCCTCAAAATATAGATCTATATCAAATCTAAGCATTATATAAGCTCCTTTAAAGAACCCATCAAGGGTTTTCAACAAAACACCAAGTACAAGTTGTAGATTTGAGATCTACGACTACAGATCTTGTAATGTTCCTAATCAGGAACTGCTCATGAATCTTGCAAATGAGGTTCCTTTTTTTCGGAAGCATTACCAATAAAAAACTGGATCTATTCCAGAGATTGATTGCAGGGGAATTTACTGGATATGTCACCTCTGAAAATAGGGTGAGATCCAGAGGCTAGCTGTCTCTTGTGCGGACTTTGTCTATAGAACCTATTGAAAGGTAATATTCCCAAAACAGGGATTCAACAATACATTAACTGTATTGTGGCCTTAAAATGATCAATAATCTCAATATAGCTGTAATAGACTAAAATATATCTTTGGAAACCATAGCAGCAACATTAATTCAAATTTATGATGTAAAAGTTGGGGAAAAGCAGCTAATTCAGCCCTAAAATGGGTGTATTCAGAAATCTGCATGGAAACAGGGGATGGAGACGGTTGGAGCTGTTAGCTTGGGTCATTAGGGACCTATTCTCCAAATTTCAGCTCAAACAAAGTGTTATAGCTCAATTAAACAACTTCTCCTTAGCTTAGGTCATTAGGGACCTATTCTCCAAATTTCAGCTCAAACAAAGCGTTATATCTCAATTAAACAACTTCTCCTTCCAAAACTAGGCTAGAAAACCCTAGTTTCCCATGACTTAGAATATGCAGAAAGTTCTGAAGTTGTAGCAGTGTGATTTTCTGAAAGTGTTAGATGGAAAATAGTATGAATCATCAGGAAATCATATTTAGAACATGGATGGAGCAATAAGAAATGATAAACAGAAGATTTACATGAAAAAACCTCAAGATTGAGGAGCTGCAATAATACTAAAATGACTGCATAAAGAAAATGCACAGTCAATGGAGATTATGCTTTAGAAATTACAGAGAAAAATCAGATCTTTCATTATAGGAATCAATAAGGCACAAAAACAGAGAGCTATTCTCTTTTACATAGATCTAAGATCACCCGACAAGGGGATTCTTGACAGAAAATATGTACAAGATGAACTGTTGCAGATATATGGCTTGAATGATGCTGTATGGCTGAAGCTATACTCAATATCAGCTGAAAATCCAAATAAATGGCTTTAGACACCTTCCTCTAGCTCTCCCAAAGAAATAGAGCTCCTCCTTTGGGGAAACTAGCTCAAAGCTTGGGGTTTCCCCTTCCACTGCCCCTCTTGAAATATGACGCAGTTTTCTGAAGAGACTGCACTGAAACTGAATAAAATTTCTTTGCACAACACCAGTATGTGGAAATTTCAGATCAGGAGATCCACTTAGATCTCTTGCTACAAGATCTCCAAGAAAAAGCAGGGCATTCCCACATGAGAAAACCCTTGCACTAAGCAGTGCAGCAACTTAGCTAAACAGCTAAGTATGCAGGAAATCTAAGAAGACCTCATGAAAATATAATCTCCAATCTGATCCCCAAATGGTTTCCCTTCCTTCATTATATAGATGATGAGCTTCTCCTCCAAGGGTCCCACTCCTCTAGGGTTTTCTTCCATGCCAAGCTTCCTCATCTATAATTACGCTACCTCATTAAGTGGAGATCATCTAGGTGCTGCGCAGTTGTATTTAGTCTAACTTGACTAAGTACATGTTCTTGGAACCATCCTTGATTGAGTCTTCATGCCTTGTCCCCTTTCACACCCAAGGGATCTTCAAACTGATTTGTTGAATTTGCCTCCATTCACATTGAGCTACATTATTTATGGATCCATTCTTTTAAAGACAAGTTGACTTGACTTGGTCAACTTAACCTTGTTCACACATGTGGATGCTTGAGCTGGTTATTTCATGTCCCCTTTTCACATTGTGAGGGGTTTTTATTCATGCTTGAGTATTTTTATGAGCCTCCTTGCTCAATTATTCATGCACTTGAACTTGTTGGAAAAAATTAATATTCCACTTAGCTATAGGCTAAGTTGGGAATATTATAGTCTCCCCCTCCCAAATGTTGCTTGTCCTCAAGAAACTGCAAGGGTACTGCAAAAATTTCCCTCCTTCTCTTGTGGCCTCCTCAGCCATAGTCTCCATCTTTGCTTCAGATTTTCTGCAAGAGTGTTTGTCTCCCAATGGTTCCTCCCAAGTGTACAAGCTGGCATGTGGTGAATAAGCCCAAGGAATCTCATCATGGAGGAATGGAAGGCTGATATGGAAACTTCCTTGCTGATCTGTGGCCACCTCAAGATAGGAGTGGTGACAATCATGGATCACTTCATCATCAATGAAAGACTCTCCTCCCCATTCTAACATCCAAGCAAAATTGGTTTCCTTCCAAAATGGAAACTTATGATAAATATCCTCCACCTTAAGCTCCTGCAAAGAAGGTGGGTTGAATGGCTGAACATGATAGGAAAAATATCTTACCCCACACTGACTCCCTCTCCACTCATGGCAAGTGTAGAGGACATGCTGATCTTGGGCTACAAAAGGGTTGCCCTTTAATGGCAAAACAAAGGCTGGATCTCCAAAGATCCTTCCTCAAAAGTCATGGATCCTGCTGGCCCACTTCATTCCATTCAAAGTGAATGGCATATCACCACCATATGTCACCCAAATCAGAAATTTTTTGAATTTTATATGCAAGAGAAGATGATACATATGGTTTATAGGGTGGGTACAACGCAATTTTCCCAACTGCTGATTTAGAACATCAAGTGGAAAGTTGCCTTCTAAAGAATTTCCAGCTATGCATGTTAGCTCATCTACTATAAAGTAGTAAGCAACAATATATATCAGCTGCATATAGCCAAAACAATTAAGCACTTGCCCCAAGTCATGAAGAGATGGGTTATCATCATTACAAGATTTAGCCCTAAAGTGACCATGAAACCCATGAATAATCTTGCTCTCTTGTAGAGAAATGCATTGTTTACAATTGGTGAGAAGATACAAATTCTTAATAGATTAATCAATAAGCACATAGATGTATTTCTTACCATGACTCATGTGTGAGCTTAATATGAGGTCCATGAGTGAGCCCTCCCATAACAATCTCTTCATAAAATTATGCAAGAAGAGAAGATGCACACTTCTTTGGGAACATTCCATCAACAAAAACTTTCTCTTAAAGGACAACGCTGTAGGCTTTAGTAACAATGCTCTTGTCACTCCATGACTTCTCCTTTTGACATTCCATATGCCAATCCCATTCACCTTTATGCTTCTATGTGAGAGGATCCCCCCCCCCTTCCTTCATTGCTTAAAAGTAGCCTCTTTGCACTTTGGATGTGCCATACATTCCTCTTGAAATGTTGTGATGAGTATGGAGAATTTTCAGTCCATACTCTCCCAAAAGTGACCATAAAAACAAGGACTCTTGTTGCTTTCTTTCATTACCAACATGTGGAACATGGAGCAATGATGTAATGATGGACATGTGGAATGCTCCATCAACATAGTGCAATCTGTCTCTCCAATTCCACATCATGTGGGAGTTATTCCTCCTCCCAAACCAAGGTACATACTTGAAATACATCTCAAACAAAAATACATGTGAATGCATGAGATATACCTCAAACATGGGTAAATATATGGACATAAGATTTAGCATATGATGTCCAAACTCTCCTTTTGACAGCCATAACAACCATGCCCTCCCATTATGTAACCTTCTCTTGGAACACAAGACATGAGTCAAGGAAATTAGAATTTTTGGGGAGTACCCACACTCACCCAACAGAAACCAACGTAGGTTATCTCCCCCCTGCTTCAGATCAGGATGTGATAAGTGACTTCCATGCCACTTACTTGCTGCTCTTATCACTTCACCATGTCTGAAGGTGAAATGTATATTTGGGGCTTTAGGGAAGGACCCATCATAGTGCATCACCTCCCTTAACTCATCAAGGGGGTGGCCATACTTGAAAACAATCTTGGCCCATAGTTGCCCATGAAGCTTATAAGGTAAAACGCTCCCCTTGGGAGTTATGGCCTGCACATATGGGGTAAGAGAGCACGTGAAATCATAAAATAAATTGTAATTTACAGAAACATGTTTCTTACCCATAGCCTCCAGTGTTGTGATAGTGTCTCCTTTGACCCTAGGTGTCTTCAATGTATTATGTTGAGAGAACACTTTGTTCTTTCTTACATCAGGGAATTTCCCAAATGTTATTCTTTCAAATAAGGAAGCATCAAGGCATAGATCATAATAGAGAGATGGATGAACTAATGTGCATGGATATTCCCGCCTTCCTTGTGCATCATTCTTCAGAAATAATTTGGGGTAGATATTGCTTACCCTATGAAACTCTGTAATATACCAGATCTCACCATTTTACAATGATGGCACATACTGCACATGGATTGTGCCACAATCTCTATATGTGAGATTATCCGAAACTCCTTACAAAGGTGCAACATCTTCTCTCCTTGGTGCAACTGTCCTCAGCACTTCTTCTTTTTGAGATGCTAGAGGTGCCTCTCTTATGACTGCGCTGTCACCCCCAGTCTTTTCTTTAGATATGGAAAATGCCTCATCCTCAATAGGAGACCTTAGATCTTGGTCTTCTCTTGAAGGAGGGATTCCCATGTCTGATTCTTTTTCTTGAAACCTCATAAAGGTTTCACTGCAATCCTCTTCTCCTTGAAACCCTCTTGGAGTCTCACTGCATCTTTCTGCCCCCAACTGTTCAACCCCCCTTGAGAGGATTTTCTTGGATCTGAATATTGATGAGAGTAATCTCATCCTATCCATACTTTTTGATTTCTGCTTGCTACTTCTCCTCAACACTTCTCTGATAGCTTGATCTCATAGGCTAGGCCAGAGATCATGCTCTGATACCACTGTAATGTTCCTAATTAGGAACTGCTCATGAATCCTGCAAATGAGGTTTCTTTTTTTCAGAAGCATTACCAATCAACAACCAGATCTGTTCCAGAGATTGACTATAGGGGAATCTACTGGATATGTCACCTCTTAAAATAGGGTGAGATCTAGAGGCTAGCTGGCCCTTGTGCAGACTCTGTCTATAGAACCTATTGAAATGTGATATTCCCAAAACAGGGATTCAAAAATACATTAACTGTATTGCAGCCTTACAATGATAAATAAGCTCAATATAGCTTTAATAGACTAAAATTTTTCTTTGGAAACCACAACAGCAACATTGATTCAGATTTATGATGCAAAAGTTGGGGAAAAGCAGCTAATTCAGCCATAAAATGGGTGTATTCAGAAATATGCATGGAAAAATGGGATGCAGATGGTTGGAGCTGTTATCTTAGGTCATTAGGGACCTATTCTCTGAATCTAAGCTCAAACAAAGTGTTCTAGCTCAGTTAAACATCTTCTCCTTCCAAAACTAGGCTAGAAAACCCTAGTTTCCCATGACTTAGAGTATGTAGAAAGTTATAAAGCTGTAGCAGCATTATTTTATGAATGTTTTATATGGAAAATAGTATGAATAATCAGGAAATCAGATTTAGAACATGGCTGGAAAAATAAGCAATGATAAACAGAATATTTACATGAAAAACCCTCAAGATTGAGGAGTTGCAATAATACTAAAATGACTGCATAAAGGAAATGAAAATTCAATGGAGGTTATGCTTCAGAAATTACAGAGACAAATCAGATATTTTATTATAGGAATCAATAAGGCACAAAAATAGAGAGCTATTCTCTTTTACATAGATCTAAGGTCACCCGGCAAGGGGATTTTGACAGAAAAGATGTACAAGATGAACTGCTGCAGATATATGGCTGGAATTATGCTGTATGGCTGAAGCACTAGTCAATATCAGCTGAAAATCCAAAGAAATTTATTTATACACCTTCCTCTAGCTCTCCCAAAGAAATACAGCTCCTCCTTTGGGGAAACTAGCTCAAAGCTTGGGGTTTCAACCCCCTTCCACTACACCTCTTGAAATATGACGCATTTTTCTGAAGAGACTGCACTAAAACTGAATAAAAATTCTTGGACCAATACCAGTATGTGGAAATTTTAGATCAGGTGCTCCTCTTATATCTCTTGCTACAAGATCTCCAAGAAAAATCAGGGCATTCCCACATGAGAAAACCCTTGCACTAAGCAGTGCAACAACTTAGCTAAACAGATAAGTATGTAGGAATTCCAAGCAGACCTCATGAAAATATAATCCCAAAATGGTTTCCCTTCCTTCATTATATAGATAATGAGCTTCTCCTCCAAGGGTCCCACTCCTCTAGGGTTTGCTTCCATGCCAAGCTTCCTCATCTAGAATTACGCTGCCTCATTAAGTGGAGATCATCTAGGTGTTGCGCAGTTTTATTTAGTCTAAATTGAATAAGTAGATGTTCTTGGAGCCATACTTGATTGAGTCTTCATGCCTTTTCCCCTTTCACACCCAAGGGATCTTCAAATTGATTTGTTGAATTTGCCTCCATTCACATTGAGCTACATTATTCATGGATCCATTCTTTAAAAAAAAAGTTGAGTTGACTTGGTGAAATTAACCTTGTTCACACATGTGAATGCTTGAGTTGGTTATTTCATGGCCCCTTTTCACATTGTGAGGGGTTTTTATTCATTCTTTAGTAGTTTTATGAGCCTCCTTGCTCAATTATTCATGCACTTGAATTTGTTGGAAAAAATTAATATTCCACTTAGCTATAGGCTAAGTTGGGAATATTACAGATCTACTGCAAAATACAGATCTGGAAAGTGTGGCTGATCTGATATGATCAATAAAATAGCGTCCTCCAATAGATCCTCAATGTGAAAAGCAGATCCCCTTGACTAGAAAATCAGCTCTCCAAATGGTGTGCCAAACCACCTTGCAACTCCTCTTACAAAAATAACGTAGATCTGAAAGTAAACTGCACTGTAGGGATGAATAACCAATTGGCCTAATGCCAAGATCTGAAAATAAGCTCAATGGCCTTTAATACTATTGTCCCAATGGAGAGAAAGCCTCCTCCACTGAAAATAAGCAATGACATGGCCTAGATCTAGAGATCTAATCGCCACTTGCTGCAACCTGCAAAAACAACCAAACCCTCAACAGGATTTGCGCTGTAAAAAAAAGATGAAGCTTGGCCTTAAGCCTGATAGTGGAAAATGTAGTACAAGACTCCTCCAAGATCTCCTCAATGGAAGAGGTGGGATTCCCGACCAGGAACACCCTGTGCTAAACATCACTCTATCTCAGCTAAAAAACAAGAGAACGATATATGTCTAAACAGACCATATATTCAAAAAATCATATATCAACATATATAATGAATATGGATGACATCCTCTTCCTTAAATAAGATACGTGCTTGAAAACCCTAAGCCCCATCCAAAAATATCACTACATTCACACAAAGCATCTCCATCTAAAACTGCGATGTCCCTCATTGATGACCACTCCTCCATGACAACGTTGTTGATTTGGTCAAGGTTGACCCAATCAAAGTGATCCAACCCCATTCACACTAAGGGTGCTTTAATTAAGCTGCCAAGATTTGTATTTTTCATATTTGGCATTGATTTATTCATTATTAAGGAGAATTATGAACCTCCTTTTCCCTCTTATTCTTTAAAAAAAGCAATAAAAAAAAATTGAATATTCCCACTAGCTCATGGCTAATTGGGAATATTACAAACCACTTGCAAGAAGTTGATAGTAAAGACACCATTCAAAATGGTGTATGGGTAGGAAGCAGTTATGCCAATGGAGTACATTGTTCCAAGTTTGTGCATTTCAACGTTCACAAATATGGTAGATTAGGATATTATTGAAGAATGGTTGGCACTGTTGGTCACACTAGAAGAGGATTGATTTATTGCAAGTTTACATCAGTAAGTGCAGAAGGCACACGAAAAGGCTTGGCATGATAGGAACATTAGACAAATGCTATGTACGGAAGAATATTTGTTCTTGTTGTATGAAAACAAGTTTTTGCGCCACCCAAGTAAGTTCAAGATGCATTGGTTAGGACCATATATTATTAAGGAGATCAATGACGGAGGTTCTATGTGCCTAGCCACGTTGAGCAGAGAAAATATTCTTGGGTATGTCAACAGAATCCAATTGAAGCCTTACAAGGATGACCCTCTTCCTGTGTGCACCAAATGGCTATATGGCCGGAGAATTGGATTTACACAGAAGGGATGGTGGATGCGCAGACAGGTGCGATGAGCACACACAAGCTGCACGTGGAGGTTGACTGGTTCGCAGAGGTGCCAGAATATAGCCGTTGGAACAGTAAATTTGGACACGAAAGTATTATTACCATTTTGAGGAGTGTCTAAGTTGCATTTAATGAGGAGATTATGCTAGATTTGGATCTATTTGATCTTTTATGGAGCTACAGTAATGCACAAGAGACCATTTAAGATGCGCCTATGCTATAAATATGATTGAAGGGGTCACATTATTTCCCTTTGCATTCTGTGTGATTTTTGTGAATTAAGCTCTATGATTTCTGATGTTTGTCTAAAATATATGTCTGGTATTAATCCATTGTTTGAGGAGGAGCTGAGCCATATAGGTTTAGGTTAGTTAGTACCACCTAGTATGACAACCACAAGCCAAGGGAGGAACTTGTTGCGCAAGCCTATGAGACCTCTGCGCCAGCTCATGCCAAGGAGGGACAGACCTCAGAGTCCCATAAATTTCCCTGAGAGAAATACCTTAAGCCTCGTTCCACTACGACAGAGCAAAAAAAGAAGCCCATGGCAGATTTGTCAGAAATGATAATGGAGGAAGAGGATGTGGTTGAGATTTCTAATCCTATCACACGGTTTTATACCTATGTTGCACCGTGCAAAGTTTTGGTGAAGATCTTGAAGGACCTTGACAAAGAACGTTCATACATCAATATTCATTTTCTAACAGATAACATGCCAGTTGAGGGCGACATGTTCACTAAATGCCCACTGCTTAAAATGGAGGATTAGGACCTCATAGATCAAGAGAGATTTCTCGATCTCACGCTAGACATGTATTTAGAGAGGATACTTTATGATGATAGAGTAGTGAAAGTTTAACAAATTACCTGGGAATTAGGCTTGGATAAGTCTAGATTGTTAAATCTGTTGCAGATCACACACTTCGGGGACAACTCGATAAACGATATTTGCGTGCAAAAACTGCTCGCATTAATCCATGATGATTTTTTACGGCTTGGGGATCGCATTTCAATCAATGACACATTGATCCATCGGATCACTAGCTTGCCAACCAGTGTGCAGACCCTGTAGCTACATTTAGAGGGAAAGGCCAAGAAAATAAGGTCGCTGATAAAGTCAAGAAGGATTACAAGGTGTCACGTAACACCTGAGGTTTCGTGGTTAGCGAAATTAGTGACCCTACAATTCAGATTGACATAATTATGCTTTCTTGAAAAATGATGAGGAATTGTAGGCCAAAGGAAGTCCTCGTGCATGTTATTGTGCTTGCTAACCAGTGTGAGAAGGGTTTCCAGTACAACTGGGCTCAATATTTATGCACCGAGTTTCTAGAGAATGTGCACGAGGAACAAGAGGAGGGAAAACACTTCTATTATGTCTATCTTCTCCTCCTCGTCACGCTCATCAGCTAGGAAACCCTAGAAGAAATGTAGTTCCATGAGATAGAGCTATAGATGTGTGAAGAGGCAAGCTACGCCACTTTGTGAAATTCCAAGATTCCAACAAGAGTCATAGAAAAAAAGATCTTCTGGGTACTTTTTGACTCAACGTTGTGTCAAGCCATCCAATCCAAGCCAAGGTTGTCCCCAACCTTATATGACCAATATAAATTGATCATAGATTTCAAGGAGACATTCCACAATGTCCATGTCCATGAAAAGGGCATTGTTGAGGGTGTATGGTATGATTTCCCATACTTGGTCACATAATATGACCTAGTGCGCATCACGACAGAGTGGCAACCAGGTTGGTTTGAGCCACACACCACTGGGGTGCATCATCATCAATTTCAAAGACTTCAACGAAGCCCAGAACCACAATAGGAATGAAACAAAATGGTAAAGATACTGATGCAGAGCCTACGTTGATCACAACCAGAGAGAAAATTGACTTAGAAAAAGAGACAGAACTGGAAAAGAATGGTGTCGGTGCTGAGGAGACTGAGGCTCATACCACCAAGGGTACTAAGTGTGGCTATCAAGACACGTGAGGTCCGCAAAAAAAATTAAAAGGGTCCAAACCCACTGGAGAAGAGGACCTCACACTAACTAAAGATGACTTTAATGAAATTGAAAATGAAATGAAGTCCACAGCTGAAGACATGTGGATATATATGGAAGCATAGCACAAAGTTGCACTCAAAGGTATTCATATAGGGATTCAAGCACTAAAAGTCTAGGTGAGCCTGATTTGAGCGAGCCAACTTCTAGCGAGCGTGCCTCCTTCTAGCGCGCAACCGATCAACACAGTGTTGCCATCGACCGGGGATAGATGCTTGATCTAGATCTGCGCACCTGACATCCAAGTAGAATCATCGAATTTATACACAACACTCATAGCCTGTGGAGAAATCAATGTTGATATAGCCGTGCTGGCAGTAGTGAATCTCCACGTGATCCATAGCATGATTGTGGATGAGTTACAATACAGAGAGGATCAAGCCTATCGCGATGCCAATGAATCACAATAGCAAGCAGTCATCCTACAAAAAAAGCAAGAGACAACAGAGGAGGCATGTCACGTAGCTGAGGCTCGACGCGCCGCACTGGAATCTAAGATAGAGAAAATCTGCAGTGACCTGCCAGAGGTCCTTACCTCACCTGCACCTACAGAAAAATTAGAAGGCCTACGTGCTGTAGTAAAGGCATCAAAAAATGAAGTACAGACCATCCGAGCTGAGTTTGAGCAGCGGATTTCCGAATTACAGATCAAGCTACAACCGAAAACGCCACCAGAGGTTCGAGCACAACGTGTCATAGAAGTTAAAGCAGCTACCGATAGCATCTCATCTTCCATGACCAAGTGTGGTAAACTATTAGATGAGGCCATGGGTGTATGGACATCGGTTCATAATGACCCAATGGTGCAGCTGCTACGCAATGAATTGCACGTGAAGGAACAATAGTTTTCCAATATTAGGATGGAGGAGCCTACACTAGTGATAGAGAAAATACTTGCTCGCCTTCATGAGGGCAAGGAAATCCAAACAAAGATAGAATATTTGCATCGTCGAGAGAAAATTTTGGATGCAAGGATGCAACCATGGGCTGAGGAATCCCTACAGTTGTATCAAATCTTGGATGGTTCCCTAAATAGCCTTCAATAGACACAAGGCCACATCAATATGGAAGTTGAAGGGCCAACAACTACGAAGCTCGTGGATGAAGCGGAGGGTGCTGCTGCACAGAGTGTCAAAGTGGTCTTGCCACTTAAGAGTGTCGCGCTCAAAGAAAATATGAATGAGACTACTCCACAGTGACTCGGGATGAGTCACAAGTTTGTGTTGGGGGATTGTTGGAGCGAGGTCCCCTAGGTAGAATTTTGGTACGATTTTGTTTATTTTTTGTTGTGTGCACTGTGAAAAAGACTCAAAGGAGCTTTGGAATGGTTCAAAGTCCCTTATTCAATGTAATGGGTTTTAAGGGAAAACCATGAGTTTCAAACCATCGTTTGAGACCATGGTATATACGCGCTGAGTTAGTATAAATATGGATAAATCAAGTCAAGTAGAGATAATGAAAGATCACACATGCATGTTTTGTAAGATTTGATCGAAGTCTAGGGTTTTGGGTAGAAAGGCTCTTACTGGCTGTGTGCATAGAGACCTAAGTCTTGGTTGTGTGCGGACTCTATTGGCTGTGTGCGCGAAAGGGTAAATTGTATTGAAGAACTAAATGTATTGGAATTGATATATCTCTTAATAAAGAAGACTATTTTGGTGAAATCTAGACTATTATGCATTATTTTCTGTGAGATCAGAATCTGTTCCGTGATTGCATCTTTACTTTTGTTTACAATTAAATTCATATTCAGAAATGAAAAAATTATATTATCTGTGAATATAATTTGATGAATATTTTTTATTGAAGTACATCTGTTTACTATGCGCGAATACCTATTGAGGCATTCTGTGATAATCTGCGACAAGTTGATTTGTTGTTCTATTGACCTGTTAGTGTGCACATCCACATATCATCTATTATAAGTTAAATTATAAGTTTGTTTAGGGCCATCACATTAAATTCTTCCTTAGGGTGTGGAAACTTGGTTCCAACACCCCCAATACTACTTTGGGTAAGACTTTGATCTGCACAAGCAGGTCATTCCTGAAAGGGCTAGTCGTTGGAGGGCTTCTTTGTTGCGCAATAAATCTGAACCCATGTCAGGACCCCTCAAGCCAACATATAGGCTTAGTATAATACCTATATTATTGACCAGCCAACCCCAATCCCTTCAGCTTTTGTTGATTTATAAGGGATTGCATGCACAAAAAATACCATTGGAAATCTCCTGGTAAAACCATTACTATGGAAGATAAACTGTTGTTACTAAAAATAGACTAACCCAAAGCATAGGCATTTCCAATTTTCAAATTTGGAACCGCTCCTTTGATTCCATGTTTTTGTTGACTACATAGTTCTCCACTATGTAATGGCATTACATGTTTATCCTTATTTTCATAATGTTCCGGTTTGTTGTTTCTACTTCCTCTGCTTGCATGCGCACAATCAAAATTGGTCCAAAAATTTCCTCCAACAGGTATCCTTACTTGTGATCATTAACCAAGAAGGAGCTAAAGGCAAGGATATGGAAAGCATCTCCATACATTCAAGTTATAATTGTATGTCGATTCTTCTTTCATCAATATAGATTTAATGGTTCCCAAAATTTCTATTGTTTATTTCTGAATGTGATTGGGTCTAAATTAGCTTGAATGTTGTAGCAATACATATTCAATAATTATATTATTTTTCATCCATACTTATTCTTTGAGACTGGAAAGATCAGAGGAATAAGTTGACAAGATCATTTTTACTGGTGGTTCCTAGTTTGGAGAATTGGGATTTAAAACCTTCTAGAGGTAGTTTTATGAATTGGTTGATGTTTTTGGGGGCCCAATATAGCTCACATGTTTTATACCCTTTTTTTTTATTCTATACTTATATACCTTTCCAATAGTGCAATAAATATACATAACATAGTACATATGCAAAATTTATGTCTCCTAGAAGTTGTCCTATAATGATCGACCACCATATTTTGAGAGGATTCCATACCAACTCCATTACTGATGTAAAAATGGATAGAACCATGAATACTATGAATAATACTCTAAAAGTCCCAATTTTGTAACTCTAGTTGAGATTTAAATAAGTCAAATTTGACCCCTAGTTGGATATTAGGCTATGTTATAATTGAGACACTAGGAGGAACAGGGGTTCCATTCACTTCAATTATATTTTATTACACATTATAGTAGAAGAACTTGTTAGTGTGAGTTAGAGAGAATAATAGAGGGGATTTAGTGTTTATAGGAACCTACCAAGACATGTGTCTTAGTTAACTCCATAAAGAGTCCTTCTCCTTTGTACTTGCATTATTTCCATTCCAAAGCAAGAGAGTAGAACATCCTCACCTTCTAGTTCGTTTTTCTTTTGTAAGGGCTTCTCAGAGAATATCTTATGTTCATTATGGTTGGTGTGTGATTATATTTTATTGTTGTATATTTTGTACATCTTATCTATTACATGCATAAGGAAAAAACAATATTTAATAAATATGGAATCTAAGGAAATTTACTCTCATAGTATAGATTTTAGTATATTTTTATCAAAACTATTGTGATGAAATGTCTTATCGAATATAAATGGAAGGTTACAAATCATATTGATATCAAAGTAGGTCTCTTTTAGAATTTTGTGGAAAGTTGCAGGGGATAAAATAATAAGTAGGAAGTTGTAAATCCCTTGTTGTCGACCATAATATGAACCTCTTTATGGAAGCTAGAGCAAACAATATTGGAATTGGATAAGATGAAGGTTCCAAATCAAAGGTTAGATTAGAGGAAAAATCAAGGGATTAGAAAGGTTTAGAGAAGGAGTCTATGAAATAACCTAAAAATGTGCAACCAAGTTTGATTGTCTTTACCAATTCACAATCCTTATTCAATATGGAAGAGAGGACTGTCATCGAGTTGTATCAAGGTTAGATTGATGCTTTAGAAATTAAATTACTAGTTATAGTAATGAAAAATTTACTTTTGTGTTAACCACATAGATGAGGAACATAAAATATCATTTACAAGGTCGATATTAGAGGGCCATGCCTAAACCTAATTGAAAATCCATATGGATACACTTAGGCTAGAGGGTGATCCAAAAGTCACTAAGTGGGATTACTTTAAAACCATCATAAATTCCTAATTTTATCCTATCAATTATGTAGACTACCAATGCATCTGATGACACTACTTTAGGAAAATAAAAGGGTAGATTGTACATGAGTACACCATTTTTATCATCATATTTACCACCCTTGGGATGGGTGATGAACCGTAGTTCAATTTACACTATTTTTAGCATTGAAGTACACCTATCATATCCTTGCAAACCATAGTTTAGTGCTCCATTACTCTAGAAGTGTTGTGGAGGAGTGATGCATCACTTTGATGTAGTGTGCAAGGGATGATGAGGTTGTCTTCATTACCTCTTGACCTAAATAAGGGAGCGATGAAGGAAAAATGTTATAGAAATTGGGTTTAAAAGATGATCAATTAGAATGAGGATGGAATGAATAATAAAAAGTCTAATAATTGGACCCTTATACTAACTTCTCTTAACCTTAGGTGTCTGAATTCTTCCTCTTAGATCTATAAGAAGACTATATAAATAATATCATTCTATGGGAGAGAAGGGAGACATGGGGACATATTGCATGTAAATGTTGGTAGAATTATTTGGTAAAACCTCTTTGCATGTTCAAGTGATCCTAATTTCAGACTATCAACCAAGGAGGGGTCAAGGTAAAGAAGTTGGAAGCCTGAGATGATTGCATATAAGGTATAACACTATACGATTCCATATTCATTAATGTTAATTTAAATAATTTTCCCCCAATTATTATGTGCATTGGTTTCATTTGATTGGATTTAGTTTCACTTGGAAATCAAACATTAGATCTATTATATACTATATGTTTGGTAGAAAATATAGGTTCTTTTTCTGTGATGTGTGCAAGATGTAAGTGTAACAAGCTAGGATGGGGTCTCTAGGAGCTCAAGTGAGGTTCCAAATAGCTACATCATCTAGGATATACATCAAATTTTAGGGGTAAAAGGTATGCATGTGTCTTTCCCCAACTCTCTATTTATCAATTCATGAAATAATATAGATCTAAGGAATTTATTGGATTATTCACCCTCTTTTTGTACAAATCCAGGGTAGGTCTATAAAGTATTAAAATTTTATCGAAAAATAGGAAAATTGTGCTCAACAAAACTAGTGATTCCACTAGGGAGAGATGTTATATATTTTTATTTATATCCTCAATGTTTCTCAAATTTTATTGTTCCCTAAGCATTGTTTGGTGTTTTATATCTCTTTTATGTATTTTCTAGGTCATCTCCACTCTTGGATCTAAATATATGAGCTAATTTTGTTGAGAAATATTTCTCAAAAGCCTCATTGGTTTGCCCCATTTATAATAGAATAATGTTCTTGCAGTCATTTCCTGTTTCCCTCTATTGTGGAGTGATAATAATTTGTTCAACACTTCTTGTACTCTATGATAGAGAAATGATGATTGGAGGAGGCATTTTTGGTTATAATATGAGTATTTGAGTTCCTATTTGAGTTAATTTTATATTTATGAAGGTTTATAGGGATTGAACTCTCTTGTATTAGACTCAAAAACCATTCCATCATTGGATCTAATCAATTTGAGTGGATTTAGGTATATCTCACCTTACTTGAATTTTTGTTTGGTGTGGATGCTTGAGTGGGTTGTTTGATGAGAGGTAATCCAAATAGGGTCTACGGTGTTTGAAACTTGATTTGGTTATTTGAGAAGTACTTGTTTCTTGTTTTTTGAGACAATTTGAGGAAAATCAAGTGTGTTTTCTAGATCTTGCCTCTTTTTCATTTGGGTGTGTTTCCTTGTTGTAGAATTGAGGGGTTGGATACTTAACTTCCCCCATTGTTCTACAAATAAAAATTCTATTTTTTATTATTATTTATGTTCCTTTTTTTTCCTTCATAAATAAGTAAAACGTCACATGGATTGTATTAAATATTTGTTTATATCTTTGAGTGTTTGTGTCTCATGAATTGCATTGGTGATATCGGATTTTATGAGCATAATAGAGTTCAGTTTCATTTTGAATACTTTGATACTTTAAGTGACCATTGAGAGAGTGTGAGGATTCTGTCATTGTTTGGAAAAGGAAAATAGATATCTCTTCCACTTCCTTACGTAATGTTCCATGAATTGAACCACTTGCATCTATCATATAGATTACACTTTTGGATTGGTTAAGAGCCATCTTGAACACCATCAAAGTTTCACTCTATATCCTTTGTGTAACAACAACCATTAAAAATAAGTGCTAATAAAATATATCTATATATTTTGACATTTATAGCAAACCAACATAGACTAGGGTGTAGGGCCTTGGAATAGGAATGGAGAATCAACTCTTCAAGGACACTGAAACTGAAGCTAGAGTTCACTAAAGAGTGAAAAAACCCAAATATCACATATTTTTTGCGAGGAATATCCTAAAAAATAGGATTTAAGCATGAGGTCACATTTGGAGCACATCGAGAGATATCCCATTTCCATTGTTTTCTGGTGTTCATTGGATTATACACTTTTGGGAATCTCTTAAGGGCACATGATTTACTTTGAGAAATCCCTCATAGAGGTTTCAAGATAAGTTTCCCTACCCACTTACATGGTCCTAAAAGATGGATACCCCCCCAAAGTGGTACCTTACATTCCATTCTGAATGTGAACTTACGTAGCTGCCTATAGGTGGGTAGCTCCTATGGTACCTGAAACAAACATAACATCACCATTTCAATACCCCTAGGTGGTGATGCTTCATGAAACTTCACAAGCCACTTAGTGCTAGTAAAGTATGGTATAAAATGGTTATAATAATTGCTTATATTACCTACATTTCTTATAATTAGGTTGTGTCCATCCCAGGTTGGTCTCTAAAGACCCCTATATCCATTTGGTTTTCCTATTTATATCTTGTATTTGTTACTAGGGATGTGCAGTTTGAATTGAATCTACTTTGAAATAGGTATATATTGTGTCATTAATAAGCACATATATCACCATGGTTAACAAAATTTTCCATTGGAATCAAAAAATTTAAAGCCTTCCTTAAGAAGGTGATGGCGCACCATTATAGAGATGTCAGATAACTCTAGTATGAGAGAACTTAAATCCAAGAGAGCCTTGGAATATTTTTTTTGGTTTGAATGGGGAGAAGAAATTTATCCTTGAAGTGGTAGCTAAAATTCCACCATTTAATGTAAACCATTTATGACTAATCCCCGTTACCCTATACTTATTCAAGTGAGTGAAAAAATTTGACATCATTTTTCATTATTATCTCATCCAATGGCTGGTTAGAGAGGAGACTTGAAGATGGGGAATATTGGTTCATTTTTACCATCGGTTTCACCTACAATATTGGTTAGTATTCCTATTATTTTTTATGTCACTACCTCCTACTGAATTTATATTCACTACTGATCCAAAATATTTTGCTTGAGATGTATGAAATAATTAGCATGTGAAAATTGTAGCTTTAAACAAGAAACTGTAAAGGAATAAGCAGAAAAAGAGAGAAGCAATTAACATCATGCACGAAGACACAGATTTGATATCAGAGTTAATCCAGGAGGGCATACGTCTCCGGGCCCTACTCAAATAGTGGGGAGGCCCTTCTTTCATTAAATAGAAAATATGAAAGTACAAGTACAAAATGAGGAATTATACCCTTATACCCAATCTGAAAGTGGCTGAAAATTGCAGACCTCTGATGATGAAATGGGAAACACCATTGGATTTGTGGCTTCGAGTAGTGCAGAATCCATATAAAACTTGTCCCAATCTGATAAAGTGAAAATCTAACCCCTCTAGAAAAATGGCTTAGATCATGGTTTCGCTCCCTCTTGCACACTGCTTAGGGTTCCACTGCCTCATTTTCCATGCTCACTCCTGTCTGTCCTTGGGCGCACTGCAGAAAGAAATTTTAAATATGAGGAGTTGGGCAGAATTTTCAAAAAAATTATTTGGCATAGTGGTTTGTGATCTGAAATTTTTAGGAGGAGATCGGGTGGTCAAACCTCGACCCCTCCAATTAAAGGCCGAAATCTGTTATAAAATTCACATGCATTTTTTTTAAATATGCATTTATTTGATGTGCTTCGGGGTCGGGCCCGCATTGGGAAGCCCGCCCCCTTATCTCTCTCGCCATCGGCTCTGTTGGGTTAGTGGCATACAATATGGGTCGATCAGTGTGGTTACGCCCTTGCTCACCATATATACGTTGCAACATTTTTAAGGTGGTCAGAACTGTGTGGACCGCGGGGTGGAAGGGTTGACCACTCGCCCCCCAACCATCTCATTCTTTTTTTTTTAATCAAGTTATTCAGATTTGCATGGGGTGGCGGGGTTGGTGGCCCTCCACACTTATTTTATTTTGAAATCTTTGACCGAAGAGGACAAATAAACTATCCCACAAATTTTCCCGGAATGCAGCCAGGTTGGTTGGAATCGAGTGGCTGGGTTCTAGCAAAATTTTTGTCTCCTTAAGCTGCCACATCACCAAGTCAACCTTCAAACTTTGACTGCTCCTAACTTCTTCATACGGACTTAGAATTGAGTGCCATTTGCACCATTGGAATCAGAATGACGAGATATACAACTTGAACCTAATTTGAGAGGTTTTCAAACATTTTATTTTTGAGCCTTTGTACTTAAGACACTTGTACTTGTACCTGTTTAATCCACCTAGATCATCCCTCCCCACTAAAGAGCTTTTGGACCCCAAAAGCGTCATCAATAAATAGGCAAGTGAGGGAATTTCTCTGTCGCCTTCTCCTTTTCAAGCCATTTAGCTTTACTTGGGTGCATCCTTTTGAAACCAACACGGAGATACTACACATCTCCTCATCATGAAGTCCTGGTTCTTCGATCGAGAATGTTGTCCTCTGGCAGTTCATCGAGATACTCTGGTGTAAAGTCATCCATTGTAGGAACTGATCCTACCTCCTCGGTGTCCTTAATCAATGGTGGTTCATAAAGTTTTAGATTTATGACAATCACAACCGAGTACATCTGCATATATACAGACAATTCGAGTCGAAAATCATTATTCTCAATCTTCTCCAATATGGTAAAGGGACCATACCAAATTGGTTGCAATTTCTTTCCTTCCCCCTTCATTTGATCCTTGCTGATGTGGAACCACACTTTTTCACCAACTTGAAATTGATGGTAGACTTGGTGCTGATAATGTAGGGCCTTATATCGGGCTTGACTCTTCTCCAACTACTCTTGCACTACTTGGTGAATTGTCTGTATCCACTAGATGAACTGTTGTGCTTTGTCCCTATCATCACGTCCACTGACATCTTCATCCCTTGTATAAATCATGTCGAAAGGGTCCTTTGGTAAGTAACCAAATCATGTCTCAAAAGGTGAACCTTGCGTAGAGGAATGCATTGCTCAGATGTAAGCGTGTTGCACATATGGAAGATGCTCATCCCACAAATTGGGATGTTTGCTGCAATAACATTGCAACAAGTGTACCACGGTACGGTTGATGATCTTTGTCTGTCCGTCAGTTTGTGGATGGAATTTCATACTTCTCTTCAACTTGGTGTCCATCATGTGCCACAAGTTGGTCCAAAACTCTCCAAGGAAGCGAAAGTCTCGATCTGACACAATCGATGTGAGCAACCCAAAGTGGACCCAAAGATACTGAAAGAAAAGAGAAGAAACCTGCTTAGTAGTGACCTGCTTTTTACAAGGCATCAATATGCACATTTTACTAAAGTGTTCGATGACAACATACAAATAGTCATGACCATTTCTAGACATAGGAAAACCTCTTACAAAGTCCATCGACACACTTTCCCATGGACGACCCAAAATAGGGGCGGTGTGTAGAGCTCGAGTTTTCTATTACAAGGCTTTGAAATAGAACACATCACACATCCCTTTACAAAAAGGGTTACAATGTTTTTCATATGGGGCCAAAAACAAAACCTTTGAAAATGACATAAGGTTTTTTCGACACCAAAGTGACTAGACACAAGAGAGGTATGCGCCTCTTGAATTACATGTACCCTTTCTCCTGTGGGTATGCACAATTTTCCAAGGTCATACAATAGCTTCCCCTACAAATTATAGTTGTGCACCTGTGAACCATGAGTTAGTTTTGCATATATTTCTTTAAAGTCATCATTGTTAATATATTTAGTTGTGCACCTGTGAACCATGAGTTAGTTTTGCATATATTTATTTAAAGTTATCATCGTTAGCATATTGCTCAGCATAAGTTTCAAAATACAATGACGCATTATGAAAAATAATAGAAGCATCGATAGGAGTGCGAGAGAGCATATCTGCTACTTTTCTACTAGTGTCCTTATTATACTTTAATACGAGATGAAATTGTTGTAGGAACCCCATCCACCTGAAATAACAAGACTGTTGTAGCTTGGTCTATGACTGAAGGTATTGCAAGGGCTGATGATCCCTATGGATGATAGTCTCCTTGCTGATCAAGTAGTGTTTCCACTTTTTCACACTTTGGACCAAGGCATACAGTTCCTTGTCGTAAGTGGGGTAATTGATTATAGCCTGGGAGAACTTCTCTGAATGGTAACATATCGGCTTCTTCTGCTGCAACAATACTGCTCCCATGGCATATCCACTGGAATCGGTTTCGATCTCAAAAGGCTGCTGGAGATCGGGTAAAGCTAGGACTAGTGCAGTCTTCATTTTCTCTTTTAGTGCTTCGAAGGACTTCTACTACTTTCCTCCCCACTGAAAGGTTTGTTTGATACTTGTCAGGGCGTGTAAGGGTGATGCAATAATGAAGAAGTTGGTAATGAACCTCCTCCAGTATTGTACTGCACCTAGAAAACTACGGACCTTTGTTACATTGGTTGGCTTAGGCCATTTTACAATCACCTCAACTTTTGAGGGGTCTATTTTTAATTGACCATTACCGACAATATGACCAAGGTAAACCAAAGAGGTTTTCCCGAACTCACACTTTGACAAATTTAGATACAATTCTTCCCTCTTTAATACATCAAGCACTTTCTTAACATGGCATACATGTTCATCCCAAGTCCTACTAAAGACAAGAATATCATCTAAATACACAAGGACAAACTCATCAATGAAAGGCCTAAAAATATCATTCATGACCCTCATGAATGTGGCTAGAGCATTGCAAATTCTGAATAGCATCACCATCCATTCAAACAACCCATTTTTGGTCTTGAAGGTAGTTTTCCACACATCTTGCTCTGCAATTCTGACCTGGTGATAACCACTATGAAAATAAAATTTGGTGAAATAGATAGAATTCTTTAATTTATCTAATAAATCATCAATGCGAGGGAGAGGGTATCGATTTTTCATTGTGATTTTTTTTAGTGCCCAATAATCCACGCACATTCCCATGTGCCATCCTTCTTGGGTACTAACACGATCGTCGAGCCGCAAGGAGAAGTACTTGACCGAATGACCCCTTGGTTCAACAGTTCTTGTACCTGATTTTTTATTTCTTCCATATTGATAGATGACATCCCGTACATACCAATATTTGGCAATGGAGCATCATGCTACAAATGGATCTCATGTTGGATCTCTCGTTTCAGAAGAAAACCTTTGGGTTCCTGAAACAACTCATCATAGTTAGAGATAACATCACATAATTCCTGTTTATGAGCCAGATCACATCCTCGGAAAGCATTGGATATTTCTTCCTCTCTTGCTCTCACAACCATGAGAAAAAACCCCTCGCTAGAATTCACCAATCTCTTCATCTGTCCTGCACTTACAAGGCTGGCACTGAATTTGGCTTGATGAGCTCTTACAATATATTATACCCCATGTTTTTTTATTTGGTATTTATTTTCATGGCAAAATAAAACTGCTTTCCTATCATAAATATAGGGACTCCCTAACACAATGCCATAGATATCCAATGGTATTACATCTAGTTCTACTTCATCCACCAGTTTAGAAGCAATTACAAATTTTACCTTACACTGCTTGGTAACATTTATTTTTACTTTTTCATGTATCCATCCAAGCGGATAAGGTTTCAGATGAGGCTTAACTTCTAAGCCTAAATTTTTAACCAAGGATTCTGAAATTAGGTTTGCTTGAGAGCTTGAATCAAATAGAGTTTCTGCTTTTGCATGATTTATAATAACTCTAATATGAAAAAATTCAATTCTCTTTCATTCATTAGGAAGAGCCTCATCTGATGAACTAGTGATTTCATGCAATTCAGAATTAACCTAAAGAGAATGAGTACCTTTTTTTCCTGCTACTGTGATCAATGCCTCATCGCCAAAGTCAGATCCAAGGTCTTGCTGTGCGGTTGCTACCATCTTTTTCTTACCCTTTCCTCCAAATCTCTTCGGCTTATTTTCTGGGTACAGCTTCCAACAATGATCGTCGTCATGGCCTTCCGTTTTGCAGTGAGTGCAATGAGGCTTTTCTCCTTCATCATTCTTTGTTGATGCCATCTTATTTTCCTTTTCCTTTCCTTTCCCTTTCCTTTCCCTTCCCTTTTAATTTTCCATTTGAAGGTTTGAAAGGTGGTTTCGTTGAATGATCGTCCTTATCATTTATGCCCCTGTTCTCAAGATGAATGGCCTTTACACGGGCCAAACCAATGGTAGTAGGTTCAAACATTAACAATGAATTTCTAATGTAACTATGTAACGAAACAATGTACTTAGTTACAACTTCAGGAGAATATAATGAAATGCCCAAACTTAGTGCTTGTTTTCTAAATTCCTCGGTAAATCTTTGCACGTTTTTTCCTTTACGTTTCCTTAGGTAATGCCACTCCATTAAGGCTTTCTACTTGTAACTTAAGGGATAGAATTGATCATTAAGTGGAGCAATAAAATATGTCCAGGAGGAAATAAGGTTACCCAAATTACTGTTGCCTCGAAGTTTTCTCTCCCACCAAATGAGAGTTGTGCCACTCAATCTAAGAGAAGCCAACTAGATTTTTTCCTCATCCTCCACAATCTCCTAAATCCTGCAATAGAGTTCAAGCAGTCTAATCCAATTGTTAAGCTTCTTGGCATTACTTTCATAATTATATACTAGTAGATCAAATTTAACATCTAACTTAAAGAAAGGCTTGTTAGATGCATTTCTAGAATTTTTATTATGATGGTTAGAAGAGGAGGAAGGACTTTCATTTGCCGAAGGAGCTGGATCTCCTCCACCATATCCATGTGCTAAACCTTTCCCATTTGAAGCATTCTCTCCTGATTTCTATAACTTCTCAAGTCTAGAGAATAGTTTCTCTACTCGATCTGCCATGGTATAGAAGGTTTTACGAAAATTGAGCTCCTCCTCATTCTGATCCTCTTCATTCATGTTACTTCTCTGACGTGCACGTCCTGCTTCAAGATCAAAATCCTGTATCATCCCTTCACCTCTTCGTAGCCTGTTTCTTATTAGCATACAAGCATGAAATTCACATCTAAAAACACCTGCTCTGATACCACTTGATCCAAAATATTTTTCTTGAGATGTATGAAAGAATTAACATGTGAAAATTGTATCTTTAAACAAGAAAATTTAAAGGCATAAGCGGAAAAAGAGAGAAGAAATTAACATCATGCACGAATACATAGAGTTGATATCAGGGTTCATCCAGGAGGGACTACATCTTCGGGCCCTGCTCAGATAATAGGGAGGCCCTGGTTTCATTAAATGGAAAAAATGAAGGTACAAGTACAAAATGAGGAATTACACCCTTATACCTGCCCAATATGAAATTGGCCAAAAATTGCAGACCTCTCATGACGAAATGGGCAGCATCGTTGGATTCATGGCATCAAGTAGTGCACAATCCATATAAAACTTGTCCCAGTCTGACAAAGTGAAAATCTTACCCCTTTGGAAAAATGGCTCAGATCATGGTTTCACCCCCTCCTGCACACTGCTCAGGGTTCCACTGCCTCATTTTCTGTGCCCGCTCCTGTCTTTCCTTGGGCGCACTATAGAAATAAGGTTTAAATATGATGAGCTGGGTGAAATGCTAAAAAAAATCATTTGGCATAGTGGTTTGTGATCTGAAATGTTTGGGAGGAGATCGGGTGGTCAAACCCCGACCCCTCCAATGAAAGGTAGAAATATGTTTTAAAATCCGCATTTATTTGATGTGTTTGGCGGTTGGGCCCTCATTGGGCGGCCCGCCACCTTATCTCTCCCATCGTTGGCTCAGTTGGGTTAGTGGCATATAATATGGGTCGGGCGGTGTGGTTACACCCCCGCCCACCATATATATGTTGCAACTTGTTTAAGGTGTCTGGAACTGTGTGGACTATGAGGTGGCGGGGTTGGTGGCCCACTAGCCTTATATATATATATATATATATATATATATATATATATATATATATATATATATATATATAATATATATTTACTATTATAATAGGATTGGTTGTTTTTCCAATCTCTGTATTTTTTTAAAGGAAAGACAAATTAAACTGTCCTAAATTCGTGAGAATTCAGCCGAGTTAGCCGAAATGCGAGTGGTCGGGTCTAGAAAAATTGTTGCCTCCTTAATTTATACATCTGATCAAACTTCATTTGATTGTCACTTTAACTGTAGACTCGGAATGGGAGTATATGCAAATGCCAACGCAGGTAGATCAAAATGATGAGATCTACAACTTGAACCTAGTTCGAGATATTTTCGAATACTTTGATTTTTGAGCCTTTGTACTTAAGCCACTTGTACTTGTTCCTGTTTAATCCACCTGGATCAAGTACGTAGGAAAGTTAGAGCTTACAACTTGGAGTTATGTTTTTCCCATGTAGCTCCATTATCATTACTGTTGCTTCACATTTTTTGAGGTTGGCACAATTATCTATGGGGATTTTTCCAGGGAGGTCTATGTTTATTCATAACCATTCTATGGAAGTAGTGTTTCCAAAGGATCACATAACCCATGGGGTAGTATGCCATTAAGATGAATTTTAATCCCTATTATTCTAATTTCTACTAGTACAAAATGAGATATTAGTGACTATGTGACTAAAAAAATTAGTCACCACAATTATTTCACGTGAATTACTACTACATTTGAGAAATTTTAAGTGAACCAACTAAAAATGACTAACTTAAATGAGTAATTTAGTGTAGGGATAAAATATGTGACTATATAATAAGTGACCCAACTAAAATTGACTAACTTAAATGACTATTTAAGTTCAAGGCTAAAATATATGACTAGATAATGAGTGACAAAGTTAAAAATAATTAACTTAAATGACTACTATAGTTAAAGAATAAAAATATGACAAAGTAACAAGTACACCAAGTATATGAATTAGTCATTTATGCTTATCAATTTTAAATGTGTCACTCTGAAAATAGAAAATTGCAATTTTGATACTGAAGTGTTACATTTCACTAAATTTTAACATTATAGATGGATTCATAGAAACCTTTAAGGGAGTCTTTGAATCCATTTGCAGTGTTAAAATTTAGTGGTAAATTATTGGTTTTCCTTCTTTATTTCATGCATTTGGGATAACCTTGATATTGGCATGTGTAGGTAAATTTCATTTACTATGTTTTATTCTTTCTATCCCTTAATATTTAACACAACCTTTGAATTATTATTCTTATTATTATCCAATTTTAAGGGCACAACTAGGCTAGACACCAAATTGGTGTATGAGAACCCCTTGTTTATGGAAGAAGGGACCCACCTCTGGGTAGCGATTTGACTGCTAAGTCTACGAAGGCATACATACTTTGCCTTTGTGGTTTTGAAATTGTGACCTCTTAGGAGGAGACACATGCTCTGAACCATTAGGCCCAGTGTGGCTCAGTCGAGTTCTGGTTTTGTTCTTTTTTTCTAGACAAAATTCATCGTTTGGAAAGGCAATGCCATAAACTTTAAATGCAGGTGATGATCTAAGAAGAAAGGGTTGAGTCACCTAGCCAATATTCAAGATTACCATGTCTTCCATTATGTGTTTGTGTTAAATATTCCTATTACAATAGTTGGGATAAAATCTAGTGGTTTTTGCAATGTATTTTTGCAAATAGCAACTTGTAAATTGATATATAGCTATATGGATTAAGTTAGTTAGGAAAGAGCTGAATTTTCTAGACGGTCTTAGTTTCCATTTGTGTCTTGACTTATTTCAACATTTTTGGTAAAGGATAAATCCATCACGGTGATAGCAAGGAGGATGATCTTTGGTTATTGATAATCCAAGTGTGAATGCCAATAGAGTAGATGATCTAAAAAAGGTTATTATTATAATCATCATGCAACAAGGTTTTAGTTTATGGTGGAATTTTTTGTTTCATATATAAATCACGATTAAATTAGTTATATTACATTGTTTAGATAGGCAGATTCTAGATCCATTGTGTTCTAAGGTTGGTTTATTTAAAATATTTCCTTAATTTATCCTAAATGATTAACCATTTAATACTGTAATGCATTTTTTTCTCACATTTTCGATTTTGATATCCATGACACTTTCTTATGTATCTGAAATAATAATTTTTAGCTTCTATGTTTCTCATTAATATTCAAAATCTAAGGTTCTTATCGAACAATTTAAGACAATAAATTTAAAATGGATACAATACCTTTCTAAAATACAAATGGTGTTAGAATGGGACTGACGGTGTTGAAATACGAAGTACCATATGTGCTCTCTATATAGTTATAAATTAGTAAGTTTAAGAAAAATGAAAACAAAATTATGTTTATTCTTCCATAATTATCCAACAATGGAAAGATAAAACAACATAGAAGTAGAAAAAGTCTTGAAATTTAATCCTCTTTTGTGAGCCAATGATACGAGGACAACTAACATTTCTAATTATCAACCATTGTAATTCTAGGTGACGCAACACATAAATCCAACGACATAAATTGGAACCATTTTGTGGGATTTTATTCCTTGTGAAAGATCATGTTGTCCAAAAATATGGCCCAAATAATTTATGTTCAACCTAGAACAGAAGCATTGAGGGATTTTTTCTCTTATTAATTCTCTCTCTCTCTCTCTCTCTCTCTCTCTCGCTGTGAAAATACATTTATACTAGCATAAAATTGTATAAATAGTTACCATTAGCTACATGGAGGTATACCAAATTTCCAACAGTTAAAAATATCATATTTTATGTCCTGATAAAATTTTGAAATTAAGCATGATTTATCAAAGTAACAGATGGAACAATTCTATATGGGTACAGATTAGGGTACCCATAACCTACCATGTTGGCCCTCAGACTCAAATGAGTAGCCAAATTTCTCTCTACATATTTTTTATTTTGACCTTTGATTGTAGGAGAGTAGGGTTTCCTTCCTCCTTTTCCTAGCCCCCTCCCCCCTTCCCCCCAAAAATATCATGCCACTAGAGGACTCCAACAATGAACTGCTACCACAATTACTTACCTTTCCCTCTTTCATCAACAAGAGGAGACCTTAACTTCATTTATTTCAGTCTCTCTATTTTTTCCAGTGCAAATATCTCTAGTCTTGGAACCTCCTTGTTGTACATTTTGGGTTTCTTTGACGAGATTTAGAGTGCTTATTGTTTTCACTTTTTCCCTTTTTGTTTAAGAATTTATAGGATTTTCTTTCTCAATCCCATATTGGACATATATTTTTAGTCTGAGTGACCTAATATTATGTTATAGATATTTTCAATAGATTATAGTGATAACAAGGCAATAATTATAGTTAATCGTAAGTGCACTTAGCCTATGATTGAGAAAATTTCAAGATTAGAAGATGGGTTTCTAATTTAAAAAAGAAAGTGGTTCTATAATGTCTTCTAGTTTTTACAATGTATTCTATCCTTTTGTTTTTCATTAAAGGTATGATTGATTGTTGTTTGAGCTTTTTGCAGGTTAAAATTGGAACTCATTCATTTATCTTTGATCATGTTTATGGTAGTATGACTTATCCCTCCTCTTCAATTTTTGAAGAGTGTGTTGCTCCACTTGTTGATGGCTTCCAATGATACAATACTATGGTTCTTCCATATGTTCATATTCACATTTAGATACCAATACATAACTGACTTGAGAAATTCTGAGAGATTTAGTGGAAGACACTTAAAAATTCATTTTATACAATAATGTTATGTCTTCATGGTGCAGAATGGTTTGGGCAATACGTACACAATGCAAACATGATATACACTTGGTGGAAACACATGAGTAATTATTCCTTTGGTTATGGAGACCATATTTAAAAAGTTAAAAAAGTTTAAGGACAAGCGATGTATCTTGTTTAAGGTTTCATTTATTGAGTTTGTTTTATTGTTTATATTTTCACTTGAACTTGCTTTATTTTTCTATACTTACATTCTTCAGTCATATCTATGCTTCATTTTTTATGTCCTAAATTTAAAATAATAGTTTCATATGTTTGGTACTAGGAAATGAAGTCCTAATTTTTTAATAAGATTTTTATGTGTTTAATACTAAGAAATGAAATCTATTGTGGTTTTCATCCTATATATGCATACTTTTATAATTCCTAACTAATCAATAAGAGTTTCATGAATTTTATACTAAAATATAAGCTTCACAAATCCTATACTAAAAGTGGAGACCATCTACTCCATCACAAGGAAAAATTCGGAAGAAGATGTTGTTTGTTCAATGGTAGCTATCCTTTTGTTGTTTGTCATATATGCGTACTTTTCCAATGACCAACTTTTCAATAATATTTTCATGTGTTTGATACTACAAAAAAGTTAGGACTTTTAAAGGTGCTCTTTTCTATTAAACAAGAGTCTAGATGCATATTCACTGTCCTGTTGTTCTTTAGATGGAATTGTGGCCACTTTCCATTTTGAGAATAAAGAAATGGGTGACAAGATTCCAGATAGTGAGTTAGATGAATTTAAAAGGAGTTGATATGGAGATGTGGGAAGTCTTCAAAAAAAATTAACTTGGCTAAAAGTCCTGGCCAGATGTTGCTTGAAGCATTAGCAATAAAGAAATCTAGAAGAAGAAAGGACATTACAATTTCCAAGCGTGATAATTTGCCTGAGAAGCCATATAAAAATTCTGGGAACTCAATTGGGGGATAGATACTAACAAATCGTTCTTATACCCAGTCATAATAAGTTGTAAAATATACCAGTGTTTCAGTTTTGGGTGGTTTAAATAAAACTCACTCTTTGAAGGCAACCATTCCTATAAAATAAAGAGAGTACATGAGACCATATGGTCATAAGAGGATTATTCCAGAAGAATTTGGAGTTCTTGTGTAGCAAGACATCCCTAATGGAACACATGGGACCATGTCGGGTATTCAAAGTTGGAAAATATACCAACGGTTCAGTTTTGGGTGGTTTAAATAAAACTGCCTCTCTGAAGGAAACCATTCCTATGAAACAAAGAGAGTACAAGAGACCATATGGTCGTAAGAGGATTATTCCAGAAGAAGTTGGAGTTGATGTGTAGCAAGACATCCCTAATGGAACACATGGGACCATGTTGTATTTAAATTATCTAAATCCTAATCAAAGAAATAATGATGGAGTAGCATCAAGGGATGGTACAACTATGGAAGTGGTGCAGAAACAACCTCTCCCTGAGGGAGCCAAGGACTACCCCAATAAGAATTCTCATTGCAGAATAGAAGATAATTTTGGAATTAATGCAAGGGATAGTATTGTTGAGGGGCTAACAATTGAGATGGGAAAAAATTCTACAGATCGTGATGCCATAGGGAACGTTACACATTCATATCTCGTTGTCGTGTTTAATAGCCAAAATCCTAAGGGAATTTTATCTATTATTGTGTATGAAAGAGAGAGGGAATACAAAAATGCACCAACATGTTTGGAAGCTATGCCTTTTACAAATAATATTATTGAAAAAAAAATCCTTCTGAGATCAAGGAAACAAAATTAATTTGTTCAAAGGAACTTTTTATATCATGGCGTGTTAAATTGGTTGGAAAAGTCTTCAAATACTTGTAATAGTCTTGGCAATAAATTCCAATATTTTGGCAGTTGGATGTGAAGATGGTAGATTACAAGTATTTGAAAAATCATATTTGATTGTGATATGTTTAGGGAGAAAATCCAAAACAATAATAGGTTACAATCCAATGAAGGAACAAAAATGGGTGAACTTGTTGTAGTTAAGGTTTTTAATACTACGTGCACAAGCGTAAAAAGTTAAAACCAAATGATATGCAAGATGAAAAAAGCCATGGATAAATGACATTATTGGAGGTTTCACGGTTTATGTAAAATACTTTGAATAGAGTGTAATGGCTTTTGTAAGCCAAGATTTGGATATGGAGTGTAAGACTAAGGTTTCCACTAGAAAGAACATTTTTTCCCTAAAATTCTTGAAACTTGTGCATTGAACTTCCAAGTGAGCACAACAAAAATTATTTGATGAATGTTTTGTATCATTTTATACTTCCAAATTGATAATTTAGAAAAAGAAAGGTTTGAACCAATTTGATATCTCCGAAAGAGTGTCACCTGCAAATATGACAATGTGTAGTTCCAACAACTGAAGGTGCAGATATCGAGAAATTTTCTACTGTGGAAATTTCTATGAAGGAAGGTGTGATACCATGTAGAAGCTAATTCACGTGACGAGAGAGAGAGAGAGAGAGAGAGAGAGAGAGAGAGAGAGATGTATTTTTTTGAATGTTTAGAAAATATAATACATCAATCACACATTGGGAACATATATTGACATGTGGGAACGATTTTCATGTGTTTTGGTGCTCTGGATCTCATCAACGTCTATACACACTGGGGAATGGTGTTGGATAGTGGTTGACATGTGTCTAACAAGCCAGGGTAGTGTGTAAATTTTATAACACATGGACACATGGGATGTATACCTACCCTAGTTTTTCATATCACTTAGCTTATAATAAATAACCATATCCAAGCAGGAAATTAATATTTTGGATGAAATGTTCAAAATATAGACCTACCTAGTTTTTCATATCCCTTAGCTTATAAGCAATGGCCAAATCCAAGCAGGAAATTAATATTTTGGATGAAATATTCAAAAAATAGAGATGAATGGATGGATGTGGAAAAGGATATAACACATGTTTATAAATGCACATTAAAAGTGGCATATGACAGTTCGCTTGTGGAAAACAATACATTTATTATTAGTTATATAAATCTAGCCTAGTCGTCATATTGAGAATTATGATTTCTACATGCAACTTATTTGAAAGGAGTGCAACTCAATGTTGAGCACCTTATATTCCTGGTGTCGGTGCACCATATAGAAGAGAGATCCAATGATAATAGAGAATTTACCATAACAAGAAGGGGGATATTTTAATGCATGGAGATTATCTTCTTCAGTAACTAAGACTGTAGTTTTATGAGAAACTTTAGATCATGTTGTAGTAATGCAATGATGATGTTTTTTTAGATGTATTGATTATTCAATTTTTTTGTACTCAATATCAATATTCTTTTGTGAGGGCTAATCATTTTTTTTTAAGGTGTCTATGATTTTGATTTATGAATTTTATGTTCACATAATTGTACTAACATTATTAGGTAGTTGCAAGCCTTTAGGTGTGTGGGATGCTATGCAAAGGGGATTTAGTTGTGTTGATTTGACTATATGAATATGTTTTAGTGTTTCTTTAATTTTATTTTACTTTAATTTTAGGGCATGCTTTGAAATTTAAATTGGAAAAATTACAAGTGGAATTAGCTGCTCGATTATGGCATGAAGCAAATTTTCTGTCATTTCTCATAATATCTATTCCTTTTTCGTTATAGTAATCAATTTATTCACGTGACTTTCTTAATGGTTTCCCCGAGTCCATTCACATTGCATTGATCTATGCATTCGGATCCATATGTTCTGCAGTTACTACATTTTAATACCAACTTAAGATGGACTGAGTATTTAGTCTTTCCTTGTGACGTTGTCGAGTTATCTAGATTTGTTCTTGATAATTATTTTATGAAATTTTATTTGAATATCAAATTTTCCATTAGTTCGCAATCATCAAGTAGAAATTTACCTAAATATCCTCTTGATTATTCCTAGAAAATTGGTGAAACCACCTATTAAATATTATCATTCATTGTGTTGTATTAATAGTTTTTCAAATTTTAATCATTATTTGTACATATTTTTTATTATTGTCAATTGGGATTATCTCATGTGGTTGGGTAGAATGTTGTTATCTCCCCCACCCAAGTTCAATTCCCTCTAAGTGACATGGTGATGAGAAATATTGTTGTAATGGCCACTATGTTGTTGCATTAACCATCACTCTCGCCCTCGGGCTGAAAAAGATATTGATTTACTTTGAAAAAATATATTTTTATTATTGTCTTAAAACTTTTTCATCGCTTCATGGATGGAAAGATAAATTAAAGCTATTAAAACTAGGCATGCACACTTGTTCTAGTGCTATGAAAAGGCATTCCCTTTGAAATTTCAAAAGGGAAACACATGTTGACATCATTGGAATTTTCCAAAATATAAAAAATGTCAAGATTCATTGATGGAGAAGTTGTTGAATTGGTTAGTACATCTGCCATCATTGGAATGATTTCTAGGACAACCAATTGTCGAGAGAGAACTAACCTGAAATATTTATTTCCTTCACTATAAAATTTAAAGACATGAAGGTGCCTCTCTTAAATGGTTCCACTTCCTGACATTAGCATGGGTTTGGCCCTATTAATATTATATATTTACAACTTTGTTAGAGTGCACTACCGAGAGTCGTCATTAGTTGTCGCAACTATCGACTTGTTATTGCTTTTAGATGGAAAACATATCATTGGCAAGTTAAAAGAATTTATAATTCTATTGCTATGTTTGGGTTGAAGTTTATAGAAAATTATGTATAATCCCTTCCTAATTTTCTTCAGAAAAATGGTTTTGGTCTTGTACTAGATGGAACCTCTTCCTATGGCATATTTTCGAGCTTTTTGATTCTTCTTTTGTTAGAGGATTCATGTCTAGTAGAGGAAAAAACTTCCTCGCGTTGGCTGGTATCATTTATGTTTTAATTTTTTATTATGTTATTTTTATATATACACAAGATGATTTTGAATTTTTGTGCTTCTCTTGTGATTTATGTTTAGAGCATACAATTTCAAATTTGTTAATATATTATAAATTCATTAATATTGAAAAGAGATTATTCAAACAAAGGCTTTAAGTGTATAACTAAAAAATTATATTGATTTATGAATTGATAGGATGATAGAACATGATTTATGTTGGATGGTGTTGTCATTGATGTCAACCCATGGAGTTAATTGGGTTTGATTTTGACTAAAAACACCAGTCATTGATGTCAAATGGTTAATGAATGATTCGTAATAATTATTGGATTACATCAAGATGACAATTATACTATTGGATGATTAAAAACAGAAGTCCTAGGGTTTGGGTTCCCTCGACTAAGGATGTACCCTGACTTTGTCGAGGGTTTTTGGTAGATAAAATCATTGAGTTTGAGATTGAGATATATTCCATTATATTCTCCTCGAAATATGTTTCTGTTGATATGTGGTATGCCCCAAGAGGCCTCTTGGTTTGAGAGATATTCACAGTTGAATTTGGTGACCCAAGTTTCTGGGCTAAAACCCCTAGAGGTAGTGATATAAAACCTCCTCCTACGGTTGTAAATATATGATATTTTTTATCACCATAATATCACCACGTATAAATTACATAACTCAAATAACCAAAGACAATAAACCAATCGCTTACTTGTAATATCCCAAAATAGAATAAACAGGAATATTGAACAATAAACTGTAAATTCTAAACATCATTACATCAAACATATGAGCAAATCATCTAAGTCATTTTATTACATTCAATATCAGAGATGAAGCACAAATTTCTTGAAGAAAAGACACTCAATATAAATAGAAAAGCCTAAAATGGTCCTATACCTCAGCACATGATATGTTGCTGCTGCAACAATTGCTGGAATGTTGCCACTACGTAGTCCTGCTGGAAAATACAACTGTTGGAAAATAGGAATGCATATATATGCTAATTGGGTGCTTAGAAATAGTTGGGATTAGAGATCTGAGCTTTCTAGCACTTTTAAAATATAACCCATAAAGGGTTTCTAGAAATGACAATAATTGAAAATGCAGCCCTAGGGCTGATTTACACACTGCAGCTGGGAGACTGTTGGGAGGTGGCTGAACTGATGAGAAATATGTTGTTACTCCTCCCAATAAAATTCCCAGATGAAGGGATGTTGATCCAGGTGGAGATCGGTGGCCACCCACCTATTCCATTTGGACTCGCAGCATCAATTCTTTCAGCCTTCATTATCAACACAACTTACTATTTTTAGTAGGTTTTTGGATCCTTCACTCCCAGAGCCATTTTGTGGACTTAATGATCCAAGTGGATATTGGTGTCCACCCACCGATTCCATTTGAACCCCCACAATCATTTCTTTTATTTTATAAGTTTCATCACAACTTACCATTTTTAGCAGTTTTTTGGATCCTAAACTTTCGGAGCCATTTTGAGGCCCTAAACAACACTTTTTGGGAACATCGAGAGAAACATGGGTACATAGACCAATGTTTCTCACTCAAAATTTTTATTCCTTGAACACATATTTCTAACGAGCTATTGAGTGCGTCAAACGAAGATCAGATGCCAAGGTTACGTCCCCTGGAAGTTGAAACACCAACTTACCCAAACGGGGCCTACAGTTTTGGCACTTCATCTCCTAGGGTTAGGTTTTTGGACGTTTCAGGTTTTAAATTTTTTCTCAACAATAAATATGCCTTCAAGCCTCATTTTAACATAGTTCAGGGGCTGGTAGCCGACACATCTCTTCTCAGAGATAAGTGCTACCAGTGCCCTAGCTCGCTTGTTCCCATCATGTCTATATTATAACACAGTGGGGAGGCCTGTAGCCATCACATCTCTTCTCAGAGATATGCTACCAATTCCCTCGCTCGCTCATTTCCATTATGTCTCATTGTAACACAGTTCAGAGGCCTTTAGCTGCCACATCTCTTCTGAGAGATATGCCTACTAGCGCCCTAGCTATTTATTTCAGGCATTTGATTTTAATAAAATGAAGCATTATTTTCACTGCATCTCTGTCTCCATGGATATATGTGTATTATGTTTCATTCCTGCATAAATCTAGATCATATTCTCCCCTAAATGTATGGCAAGCTAAAGAAACTTGGGTTATTGCTCCTCCAATAGATCTGCCCTCCTAGATTGCGCAATTACTGAAGGACACTGCACTGCTAATAGGGGCTGAAGATTGGCATGATGCCTGGTGATGAAATGAAACTCAAGAACCTTTCCTGAGTGGGCACTCAAAGTCTCCCAAGGATAAGGGTGGTATTAATGCTCGGAAACACCTATGTGCTAAACAACACAACAGAATTAGCTAAACAGCTAAAGCGTGCAGAAAGTCATAAAAGACAATTCATAAACAATATTAAGAATGATTTCTATGGCTACCATCCCCTTCCTTATATGCTTGTGAGCCCTCACCCTCTTGGCCACACATAATTATGATGTACACATGGAAACTAACCTCCATTATGACTTCATTTTCCTCCATTGTCTCCACTACCTCCATGACTGCACTGTTGATTTGGTCAAATTGACCCCATCCACATGCACTGACCCACATTCACACCAAGAAGTGGTTTATTCATCTTGACCCTATTGAGATGCATTGATCCACATTCACATTAAGAAGTGGTTTTATTCCTATTAAATGGATTTATGGGTCCCTCTACCCTCTTATTCATTTATCTTGTTGACAAAAACAAAAATTAATATTCTAATTAGCTAAAAGCTAATTAGGAATATTATAGTCCTCTCCTCTCAAATTTTGCTTGTCCTCAAGCAACTGCAAGGATGGATTCTGCAAAATATTATCTAATTCCCAAGTGGCATCCTCATCTGGAAGGTTCCTCCATCGAATTAGATATTCTTTGATCGCCGTATTTATTAGTTGCCTCTCCCAAGTATCCAAGATAGCTTCTGGTTGTAAAACTAGATGGCCCTCATCATCAATAGTTGGGAGCTCCATAGTGGAAACTGCATGTTGTCCAATGGCCTTCTTGAGTCACGCGACATGTAAAATATTGTGGATTTTTACTCCCAATGGGGAGCTCCAACTCATATGCTACTTCCCCAACACGGTAGATCACCCGGTATGGCCCATAGAAATGGAGCTTAAGCTTATCATCCCCCTTCTCCTTCAATGTAGATTGCTTGTAATGCTAAAGATGGAGATAGACCAAATCATCCACCTCAAAATGTCTCTCCACCCAACCTCGATCTTCATATAACTTCTGTTGATTTTGGGTTTTAGAAATGTTGTCCTTAAGAGCATGGAGTATATCCTGAATCTCTTGGATCAAATCTTTGGCTCTAGGAGACTTGCTTGCTCCAAACATCACATCAACAAATGATAAAGCATCATAACCATATAGAGCCCTAAATGGAGACATATCAATCAACATATGAAATGTCATATTGTAGCAATATTCTCCCAAGTGGAGCCAGTGTAGCCATGTTCTTTGTTTACCCGAAATATAGTTTTGAAAGTAGCCTTATAGCCACTTGTTTACTATCTATGTCTACCCATCTGTCTATGGGTGATAACTAGTACTTGGTGTCAACTCATTACTGACCAAATGGAAAAGCTCCTGCCAAAATCCACCCATGAAGCGGCTATCTCTATCACTGACTATGGTCTTAACAAGACCATGAAGTCTGAAAACATCTCAAAAGAAATGCTTTGCCACTTGTGAAGTAGTGTACCGTGAGGAGAAGAGAAACAATCCTTGCCCTGCACTGCTAGCAAACTGATAATGAAGTCCATAGAAATGCTCTCCCATTTCCCCTCCGGAACAGGAAGTGGTTGTAACAACCCTACAGGATGGTTGTTATCTCCTTTATTCATATGGAAAACTATGCACTCCTTGATATGTTGGAGAACATACTCCTTGAGACCCTTCCGTGAGAGTCTCTCTTTGATGGCCCAATATGTCTTTGTGAAACCTTGGTGGCCTGGGAGCGATGAATCATGTGTTGCATGCAAAATATTCTCCTTGAGCTTAGAATCTCTAGTCAAGAAGATCTAGTCTCAGTAGTCGATGAACTCATCCATTACTTTATATTTCTCATCAGTCACCTGGACATCTTGTATCTCACTTGTGAAGTTGTCTTTGGAATACTTGACCAACATTTGGGCCTTCCAATTTGAATCCACACTCATCAAGGACAATGTTGCTAGTCTTCGTGATAAAGCATCATCTACCACATCTCTCTTTCCTTTGACATATTCAATGTCAAAGTCATATTCCTGAATTTTTCTAACCCATTTTTTCTCCCTCTCTTCCAGCTTCTTCTACTTAAGGAAATACTGAAGACTGTTGTGATCAGTCTTTACTCAGAATCTGTTGCCTACCAGATAATGCATGAATTTTTCCAATTCATGCATAATGTCTAGCATCTCCTTGTCATATATGAGATACAACCTCTCGTGTGGAAAAAAATCCTGACTCTCAAATGCTATGGGATGGCCCCCCTGCATCAATAATGTGCCAATACCCTCCCCTGAAGCATCAAATTCTAGCACAAAAGGCTAGGTGAAATCTGTAAATGCCAACACTAGACAGATTCTCATCACCCTCTTGAGCCTATCAAAGGCACTCTGTGCAGTGTTTTTCCAACCAAAGGCTCAGTTCTTGGTCAGATCTGTGAGTGGTGCTGCTAGTTGGGAGAACCATTTGACAAAATTTGGTAGCAGGTGCAGATGCTTAAAAATCCCAAAAGTTCTAATACATTCTTTGGCTTTTTCCAATCTCAAATAACATGAATCTTCTCCTCATGGACCCTTACTCCATCCACTCCAATGATGTGACCTAAATAAATCATCTCTGTGAGCCGAAACTCACATTTGGAGAGATTGGCATAGAAATGTTGCCCTTCTAGAATGTGTAATATTGCCTCAATATGTTGCATATGCTCTTCCCATGTGCGGTTGTAGATGATAATGTCATGAAAGAAAACCAACACAAATTTCCTCAACTGACCACAAAAGATGTGGTTCATAGAAGACTGAAAAGTATCCAGAGCATTGGTTAGCCCAAAGGGTATCACCAAGAACTCAAAGTGTCCATAATGACATCTAAATGAAGTCTTGGGGATATCTTGATCCATTACCTTGATCTGATGGTACCCTGACCTGAAATCAATATTTGAAAATAACTTTGATCTCCTCAACTCATCCATTAGCTCATCAATCCTAGGAATTGGGTACCTATTCTTCATTTTTGTCTTATTCAAGGCTCTATAGTCAATGCACATCCTTAAGGTACCATCCTTCTTCTTCACCAAGACCACAAAGGAAGCAAAATGACTGGTGTTGGGATAGATATGTCCTAAAGCCAAGAGCTCATGAATAGCTCTCTCAACCTCATCCCTGTAAGCTTTGGGGTGCCTATAGGGTGTGGTGATTACTGCTTGGATCCCTTGCTCCAACTCAATAGTATGTTCAAACCCCCAGTCCAATGGCCTTCTCGGTGGAATGTCCTAAAATAATGTATAATAGTGGTCCAGAATAGACTGCACATCAGAGTGGATTGATTTTTCCTTGCCTCCTGCCTCCGACATACACAGTTCTACTACCCATTCCATGTCTCCTCTGTGAAATTTAGCCTCCATCCTATGTGTTGAGAATACCTGAGGTGGATGGGTGTGCATGCCCCTGATCATTTGGTGCTTACCACTCTTCTTATCTTTCCATTCCATCTCCAAGGTCTCCCAATATGTGGTGACCTTTCCTAGTGTGATCAACCACTATACACCCAAAATCACATTGGTGTCAGGAATATGGACCACAAAGAAGTGATCTGTCAATGTGTATGTCCCTAAAGTTACAATCAATTTCGGAACATACTTCACACACTGCATGGTTCTAGCTCCTAGAATCAAAACCAAGAATCCTTCAAAATAATTCGTGGGTATGCCTCTCTTCTTCACTATTTGGGTATCAATAAAATTGTGGGTAGCTCCACTGTCTATCAATACTGACACCTACTACCCCTAAACTGTGCCTCAGACTATCAATGTCAGATACTTGGGAACTCCCCGCAAATGTTTAAGGGCCCCTCCAGTTGGAGCAAATTCTCCATTTACACCTCCTCGTGGTGGTGGATCCTCTCCTAGTGCTACAACGCTAGTGTCTCCTTCCATATCCTCCTCTGCTTCCTCTTCACTATCAGAGAACACTTCAATATAATTTTCCTTTCCAGCAGCACATCGATGCCATAGTTCCCATAGTTCTTGGCAAGTGAAGCAAAGCTTCCTCCTTCTCAAATATCTCTAGATATCATCACTGAGTTCCTTTGCCTTCGTTAAATTTTGGGGGTGGAACCTTCATATCTTTCCCCTTTGATTGGGATGTGGGTTTTTTCTGGAATGTAGCTCCTACCCTTGGAAAAGCATCTTGTAAGTCCCTAGCCCGGTCAATGGTATCTTGGAGTGTAGCTGGTGTAGTGGACTTTACTAATCCATGCAAAGGTTCTGCTAGTCCATAAATGAACATGTATACCCTCCTAGCTGTGGACAAATCTGGCACCATGACGAAAAGTTTCAAGAACTCAGAGATATAAGTCTCCGGGTTTCTCGACTACTTGAGCTTAGCTAGCTCAAAAAAGTGCACCTTTGGATCTCTTTAGTCAAATCTCTCTACCAATCTCTGGGTGAACTCTGCATATGCAGTCACACCTACATGTCCCAAAGTAGACAATCCATGGAACCACCATTCATGTGCTTCACCTTCAAGGTGCAGCGCTGCTATCTTAATAGCTTCAGTCTCTGATACTTGGTTCAGCTAGAAATAAATGTCTAAATTTTCCACCCAAGCCTTTTTCATGCACTTGGATGACCCATCAAAAGTAGGTAGAAATAATCTACCCATAGTACGCTACAGATCAATGTTCTGCATGTACCTTCCACCTCTATTGTTGTTACAGGGTCTTCTATTATCTTTGATCTGGCATAACTCTTGGAATTTCAAATGTTCTTTGAATCTTTGGGACTGAGATTCATATTCTAGAAAATAATCAATGATCCTTCTCTTGTGGTCCTCCAGCCCCATTTCCTACTGATAGGAAGGTAAGCATAGTGGAGCATTGTGAATCTTGTTGCACTATCGGTTGCTCACACCAATGATCTGAAGTACCAAAAATTTATCCATTTTGCAACCCTCTTTGGGTTTCCCTTTGTCTCTCCACTTTCATGTCCTTGATCTCTCTGGCGAGATCCTTCATAGATTGGAGAAGAAGTTTTGGAAACTCTTTCTCATCCATTTCTCCCAACATTGGAGAATTTCCTTTGTCTTCTATTTCTTCTAAGATGTGGTCTTATTTTTGGGTTGTATGATAAAATTTTAGACCTCTATTAATATACTACTTCTCTCAGTCTGTAAAGGTTATTTTTCAGATGTCATAGATGTAAATGCCCTACAGGCTGAGCCAAGATTATGCTCTCATACCACTGTAATATCCAAAAATAGAATAAACAAGAATATTGAACAATAAACTGGAAATTGTAGTAAACATCATTACATCAAACATATGAGAAGAACAACTGAGTCATTTTATTACATTCAATAGTAGAGATGAAGTACAAAGTTCTTGAAGAAAAGACACTCAAGCTAGACATAAAAGCCTGAAATGGCCCTAGACCTCAGCACATTATATGTTGTTGCTACAACAATTGCTAGAATGATACCACTGCGCAGTCCTACTGGAAAATATAGCTGCTGGAAACTAGGAATGCGTAGATCTGCCGATTGGGTGCTTAGAAATAGCCAAGATCAAAGATATGAATTTTCTAGCACTTTTCCAAGATAACCCAGAAAGGGTTTCAGGAAATGACAAAAGTTGAAAATGCAGCCCTAGGGCTTATTTACGCACTGCAATTGGGATACTGATGGGAGGTGGCTGAACTGATGAGAAATCTATTGTTACTCCTCCCAATCAACTTATTGGATGAAGGGCTACTCCCCTCACTAGATGTCAAGCTAAAAAAACTTGGGTCATTTCTCCTCAATAGATTTTCCCTCGTTGATTGTGCAATTTTTGAAGGAAACCGCGCTTCTAATAGGGGCTAAAGATTGGCCTGATTATTGATGATGAAATGCAGCTCAATAACCTTTCCTGAGTGGGCACTTGAAGTCCCCCGAGGATAAGGGTGGTATTTTCGCTCGGAAACACCCGTGTGCTAAACAACACAACAGACTTAGCTAAACAACTGAAGCGTGTAGAAAGTCATAAAAGATAATTCATAAACAATATACATAATGATTTATATGGCTGCCATCCCCTTCATTATATTCTTGTGAGTGCTCACTTTCTTGGCCCCACATAATAATGATGCTACACAAATGGCCACTAGCCTCCATTATTATTGCGTTGTCCTCCATTGTCTCCACTAACTCCATGACTATGCTATTGATTTGGTCAAATTGACCCCATCCACATGCACTGACCCACATTCACACCAAGAAGTGGTTTATTCATTTTGACCCTATCTAGATGCATTGATTCACATTCACATTAAGAAGTGGTTTTATTCCTACTAAAGGGATTTATGTGTCCCTCTACCCTCTTATTCATTTATCTTGTTGACAAAAAAAAAAAATATTCTAATTAGCTAAAAGCTAATTAGGAATATTACATTACTTCACAACCTCGGTAGTACCATATGCACTAAGCCAATCATTGATTCAAATTTCTTGTGGAATTGAAAATATTTCTAGGAAATATCCTTAACACAAATATTTAATAGGGGTATTAAGGGTTAGTTATTGTTATTTACTAATATTTAATAAATTAGATTATTTTTGTAAAGTATTAAAATGATCATTCATTCATTAAATATCTAGCGAAACTTATTACCTTGGCCACAAGGCATATATATCTTCAAATTATTTTTAACATTTCCTAAGTCACAGTTCTCCTCTTAAAATCCCTCCAACATCTACTTGTATGAAGCCCCTTATTAAAACTATAAAAAAACTAAAATCTATCCTTATAATCAAACCTAAATGTTCAACGATTTCTTTGCCTAATTCTGAAATAACTCCTCTGAGATTTTTGTCCTTGTAAGAAGACTCCTAAGGTAGAGTTATTTAGACTTCCTGAGGAACATTAACAACACTTTAGGGAAATGAAGAGGTAAGTTTTTTTTTTATGATGTGTTGGGCTAATCTATTGAAATTTTTCTAGCTCTTTTTACCTTCGGACATGTGTAAATAAACCTTTGTGACAATGAAAATCCTTTAAGACATGTGCATCTACTATAGCATTTTTCCTTCAAGTTATTCAATGGATTTCAAGTTCTAGGCTAGTCCCTAAAGGAAACGAAATATATTTAGTATATTTTGTGAGTGCTATGGTTATGTTTGATATTTTCTTTGGAATATGACTCCAACCTAGGGAGAGTGAGGTTTGTTTAAGAGAATAATAAACATTGATATTTTTTGTAATCTATGATGTAAGACAACTGTTATATCTTGTTAACAATGATCTCCTTGTCTATCTCATAAAATCATTCCACATGAAGTATTTACCTTGATGGTTAGGTTTATTGTGATGAAAAATGACCTTATGTGAGAAGACAACAACCTTGCTAAACACAACATTGACAAAATCCTTTGCAATAATCTTTCAAGAAATACTTGATAATGTATGAAAAATTGACTTAACTTAATGTGTACTTACATGTACCTCAGTGATTCACTTAGCTATCTAAGATATATAAAGTTAACTATTGTCTAAACATGACACATAAATATGATATATAAATGACTGTTATTATGTTGAAATACTTATAGTTACTTGTGTATGTTCTAATGTGATAGTTAAACATCTATTGAAGTTTTTATTTTTGACTAGATAAGCAACAACAATGCTTGGTTCATTAATGTTACAATGAAATTATACTTGACATAGACTTTTTAATGTCTTGAATTTTTATAATAGTAGCCTTGATACATGTACAAGTACATTAATGAGATCGTTTTACTTGACAACAACTCAATGCATTACAATATGATTTGGGACTAATATCTATAACGAAAAATATTGTGACCTTATTTACTCCGTGACATTGTTCAATGACCTCAGAATTTAATGATATGCCTATGTTGTCTTGAAATGTAATTGACCTAACATCTCACTTGATTTGAGTTATAGCTTGAAGAATTTTGCGACTGTGAAGCTCGGTTGTACATGTACGTTGACATGACATATACCTTATGACTTGATAAGTGAATTGGTTCCTAGATATGACATAAAAACTCGACACATAAACATGATATATAGTATATATCATCATTGACTTGATTTGAATGGATGACAAATGGTTGACTTATGAATGTTGACTTTGAATGAGTTTGGTTTGTATGATGACCTTTTTTCTTGACCTGAACTTAGTGAGAATATGTCTAATATATATATATATATATATATATATAACACAAATGTTGATGCAACATAATGTTTGACCGACATGACACATACGCTGACCTTGACTCGACACGTACATGATCTATTGACTTGATCTTGACTAAATGTACTTCACAAGTGTCTTGAATATATTATTGACAAGCCATCTAATTGGTATAACAATTTTGTATCCCTATTGATAACTTTAACATTTGAGTTGACACCCAAACATTGGTACTATGGAAAGGACATTAACATTTTATTTGAAACCTAAGCATTGAGATGATAATGTTTAAGTTGAAAGCTTTTTAATTTATGGGCTTGTGACAATATTGACCTAAGATTGGTCTTGAAGTAATAATATGTTGATTTTTGTAGTATCCAGAAGTGTTCAAAGTCTCAAACTTTGTAGGAAGGTTTGGACAACAACATTCCAAAGAAGCCAGAAATAGTTTGTGGAAATTCCACTCGATTCATGACTTATTAAAATAATTAATTATTTTAATGAAGACCCTAAGTCTAAAATTAGGGAGATTAAATAATTAAAGGGTATTAATAAGTCAGAGTGTGAATCTTCTAGAAAACAAAGATCAAGTCAAGTTTTAATCTTAGCCATTGACTAAAATTCTAATCTGGGTCGTTGGTTCTCCAACGAGAAGATTATAGAAGAGGGCTTAAGGGTCATTTGGAATATAATTCGGGTGTACACTCAGTACTCAGAGATAAATTATGAAGTAAGAGAATTCGATTTCAGTGGGAGAGTTGTAGGGTGAAGGGTTTTCAGAAGCAGAAGGAGGATGGAGTCAGTAGTGATCGAGATCAGGGATAGAGGGCAACAGTGGGCCACTAGAGGCATCTTGAGGCTACAACACAGAGAACCCACATAGTCCCTACACAGAATTATGTAGTATAGCACTAGGACTACGAGAGAAACATGCAAACAAGCACATGAGCAAGCAGAGGTTGATCAGGGTGTTAGATAATTTTCCGAGGGATCTGGAAATTCAGTCTCAGGTGTTTCAAATTTTATTTGCCAGTATATTTCCTTGTAAAGATATCATTTTGTTGAAGAATTAATAAAACCCTCATCTGCTGCACCAGTTTTCCCACATTGGGTTTTTCCAGAGACGATTGTCCAAAAATAACTGTGTACATGTGATTGATTCTGATGTTTATGTCCTTTACTGTTTATTTCTCTGCATATGTATTTGTGAATGTTGTAGTAGTATTTATTTCAATATTTTCCAGAAGATTTATGAAAAATAACTTATTGAATAATATGTAGGAGGAATAAATATATCACTGCAACTTTATGGTTTTCAGACTGAAAATTTCACATGTGTGTAGATTGAAGAAAGCGTTATATGGAATGAAGCAAGCTCCTAGAGCCTGGTATGGTCAAATTGATAGCTACTTGCAAAAGATGTGATTTGTCAAGAGTGACGCAGATCCCGATCTATAATATTTGAGAGTAGGGAGTGGGTCATTCATAATGGTTTTGTATGTATATGATATATTTTTGACATTATCATCAAGGCTCATCATAGACTGCAAGAAGAATTTGGCTGAAGAATTTGACATGAAGGATCTAGGACGAATGTACTATTTTCTAGGGTTGGAGGTTTGGAAGCAGAATGGGGAGATATTTCTTGGTCAAGGGAGATACACTATAGATATTATAAAGAGATTTCAAAAGGAGGATAGTAGACCCATGACAACTCCAATGATCACCAACTAGAATAAAATTGACACGTCCAAGGATGATGAGGTTGATCCTACGTTATATAGGCAGCTCATCAGATCTTTGATGTATCTGGTAAATAGAAGGCCAGACATCTGTTATGTTGTAAATACCCTTAGTCAGTTCATGGTATAACCTAAGAGGGCTCATTGGGCAACAACCAAGCATGTTCTTAGGTACATTCAAGGAACAGTCAAGCTTGGATTGAAGTACACCCGTAACAATGATGTCAGGTTGAGTGGTTTTACTGATGTAGATTGGGCTGGAAGTTCAGTAGATTGGAAGAGTACCAGTGAGTACTGTTGCAGTCTAGGATCAAGAATGACTTCCTGGTGCACCAAGAAACAAAATTCTGCAACACTGAGCTTAGCAAAAGAATTGTATATGGTAGCTAGCACAACTTCGTGTGCGGCCATATGGTGATCCATATTTATGCAAGAACACAATAATACACAAAAATAGACATAAAAACAGAGATGCAGTAGAAATAATGCTTCATTTTATTAATATAAAATGACTGAAATAGTCTTACAGATATAATGGAAACAAGCTTGGGTGCTGGTAGTGTATCTTTGAGAAGAGATGTGGCGACTATAGGCCTCTGAACCATGTTACATTGAGGCTCGAAGGCCTATTACAAAAATAATGGAAATAAACAAGCAAGGGCACTGGTATCATATCTATGAGAAGAGATAAGATAGCTACAAGCCTCTCCACTGTGTTACAATGAGACATAATGGAAATAAACAAGCGAGGGCAATGGTAGCGTATCTCTGAGAAGAGATGTGATGGCTACAGGCCCCTCCAATATGTTATGATGAGGCTTGAAGGCCTATTTATTGTTGATAAACAATGGAAAACCCTAAACATCCAAAAACATAACCATAGGAGATGAAGCGCCAAAACTGTGGGCCCTGTTTGGGTAAATTGGTGTTTCAACTTCCCGGGGATGTAACTTTGGCATCCAATCTCCATTGGATGTGCTCAATACCTCGTTAGAAATATATATCTGGGGACTAAAAATTTTGAGTGCTCAACATCAATTTATAGCCCCATGTTTCTCCTAGTTTCCCCAAAAAAAGTTGTTTAGGGCCTAAAAACGACTCTGGAAGTTCAAGACCCGAAAAATTGCTAAATATAGTAAGTTGTGCTGAAACTGAAAAATTGAAAGAACTGATAGTTGGGGTTCAAATGGAATAGGTGGGTGGCCACCAATATCCACCTAGATCATCAGGGCCCCAAAACGGGTCCGGGAGTGTAGGACCCGAAAACCTGCTAAAAATAGTAAGTTGTACTGAAAGTGAAAAACTGTAAGAATTGATGGTGCAGGTCCAAATGGAATAGGTGGGTGGCCAACGATATCCACCTGGATCATGTGGCTTTGAAAATTTTTAGTGAATCTACTCAAGGAAAAATGGAAATGACCAATATCATATGCGATAATCAGAGTTTCATCAATCTCTCTGAAAGTCTTGTGTTTCATGATCGATCGAAACATATAGAAATCAAGTGTCACTTCATCAGGGAATTTTTACAATGTGAAGATATTCAGTTTCATTACACTCCAATAGGAGGGAAAGTGACAGAAATCCTCACAAAAGGTCTAGGGAAGACTAAGTTTGTCTACTTCAAAGAGAACATAGGGATGATGATGAATCCCTTCTAGTAGCAGGAGTGGATAGGATCAGTATTCAGAGGGGAGTTTTTGTATAGATCCAACAGTGACAGTGGAAGTGTAAAGGCAGAAATACAAAGGACAACAACATATCAAATAAGGGACAACGTTTAGAGATCCACAACGCAGAGGGTGCTTCAGAAGTCGAGCATCATGTAACAGGTATATTGTTGGAACACCTTCCTCGCTAAGATGGAGTATTGATTTTTGTAGCATCTGGAAGTGTTCCAAGTCTCAAAATTTGCAGGAATTCTTGGACAGCGGCATTCCAAAGAACCCAAAAACTGTTTGTGGATATTCCACTTGATTCATGACTTATTAAAATAATTAACTATTTTAATGAAGACCCTAAGTCTAAACTTAGGGAAATGAAATAATTAAAGGGTATTGATAATTCAGAGTTTGAATCTTCTATAAAAAAAGGATCAAGTCAAGTTTTAATATTAGCCATTGATTAAAATTCTAATCTGGGTCGTTGGTTCTCCAACGAGAAGATTATAAAAGAGGTCTTGAGAGTCATTTGGAAGATAATTCGGGCATACACTTAGTACCCTAAGGAGATCGATTCTGAAGTAAGAGAATTCGATTTCAGTGGGATAGTTGCAAGGTGAAGGGTTTGCAGAAGCAGGAGGAGGGAGTTAGTAGTGATATAAATCAGGGACAAATGGAAACAGTGGGCCACTGGAGGCAGCTTGAGGCTACAGTGCAAAGAACCCACACATTCCCTACACAAAATTATGCAGTCCAGCGCTGGAACTACGTAGAGAAACATGCAAACAGGCATAGGAGCCAACAGAGGTTGATCAGAGTGTCAGAAAATTGTCTAAGGGAGACATAAATTTAGTCTCCGGAGTTTCAGATTTTATCTGCCATTATATTTCCTTGTAAAGATATCATCTGATGAAGAATTAATAAAACCCTCATCTGATGCACTGGTTTTCCCACATTGGGTTTTTCGGGAGACGATTGTCCAAAAATAATTGTGTACATGTGATTGATTCTTATGCTTATGTCCTCTACTGTTTATTTATCTGCATATGTATTTGTGAATGTTGCAGTAATATTTATTTTGATATTTGCCAGAATATTTCTGAAAAATAAACTATTGAAATAATAAGTAGAAGTAATAAATCTATCACTACAACTGTATAGTTTTCAGATTGAAAATTTCACATAATATAGGGTTTCTCTGGTATGACCTAGGAATTTGTACAAAGGTGAAGTAATTGTAATCTTGCACGGAAGCAAGTATTGAAGTAAATCACATCCAGTTGTGCACCATGTTGAAGAATAATGGCTAGCATGTTTTGATCAGTCAAACAAAGGTGTTTACATATATTTCGGTAGCTCTTTGGGGACAGAGTTTGAGAGCACTGATTGTAGGTAATCAGGATGACCTAAGGTGTCATTATTTGATAGCAGTACCAAATGGTTGTAGCATCAAGTGCATCCTGGAACGATGATGACAGTGTTTGAGCATTGATTACTATTCATTCTTGAAGTGACATTCAGTTGTAGGCAGTATTTAAGCAATGATTTTTAGTAACAATAATTACAGTTGTGTAGTGATATGTAGTGACAGTGATATGCAGTGCGCAGTGATAGTGATGTGCAATTGAACAGTAATAGCTTGATGTGTGGCATTGTGCAATTATCATTTTGTGGGAAAAATGATTATTGGCTACCAATATTAAACATTTATTATAGAGCTTTCTTACATCTATTCTAAATTGATTTAGAGTACATGGGATGTAGTGTGAAAATTGTGAAATGTGATCTACCGACTCTTCTGGGTGACTGGAGTCACCTTTAGGTTGTGTCCTGAGAACACTTCAGGGTGACAGGGTGGTTTTGGGGCAAGTTGTGGCTTGCATAGTGCGTTGTTGTGTCCATTTAGTTGTGGTTGATAAACTAATATGGTAGCGAAGAATCATTTCCGACAACATCTAGTAAATAGAGTGTTGGGGAACTCATCACGTTGTGGCCTAATCTATGGGATGTTGGTGAATCCTTCATTAGTGGAATTTTTAGGTCTAAAATGGGCTTCCTAAGAAAAATGTACAACCAAAATAAAAATTATAATAACTAATAGGATTCAAGATGATGATGCCAACCATGGGGGATGATTCACAATTTTTGGATTAAAAAAGTAAAAATATTAAAAAATAATAAAATAATAACACTATTTTTTCAACTTATCTCCCTAAGGTTTTACTAAAATTTGAAGTGGGATTACTCATTGGATGAAAAATTTAATTCCTCACCCAAAGAATACGCATGTTGCATATTTTTGGTGGACCCTGTTACACGAAAAATGAGAAAAACATGAAAAAATGTGATTGTAATCACATTTTTTTCATCTATTTATAATTTTTTGTGTAGCAAGGTCCATAAAAAGTATTGAACATGGGTAATCCTCAGATGAGGAATCAAATTATGCATCCAACGAGTGTTGTCTCTTGAAATTTTAGTAAACGCATAGGGAGATAAGTTGAAAATACGAGTTGAAAAATAGTTTTTTCTTTTTTCTCTCTAAAATTTGATAATGTAATCTAATATTATTTTATTATAGCCACTATTATTTTATAATTTCCTTATGAGGCCCATTTTAGACCTCAAAAATCCCCTAATTTTTGGTTGCAACAAGATATTAGGGTTTAGTAGCATCCTACAGGCTGTGTCCTGTGCATCAGGGAGTTGACACATCCCTCATTTGTAGCTAAAATATTGATGTAATTCACATTTATTTTAAAGAGAGAAGAAGGAAATTACTAGAGAATAATTCAGTGGTTTTTGACTCGGAGGGGGTTTTCCACCTAAAAATATCTATGTCCATTTTTTTTATCTTTCTGCATTATTGTATGCTGTTGTCTATTGTGGATTATTATCTGAAGAAAACTATAATAATAATTAAATGTTAACTAATGATCTAAAAATTATTAAAAATTGGTAATTTATAAGAAATAATTATCCAACCCTCTCTCATTATTTCTAACAATTGGTATTAGAGCAGGTTCCTTCAGTAGCAACTTAATAGCTAGAATGTCGATCTCAGAGTGTAGAAATGGGAAAATAAAAAAGGAAAGTCGCCAAGCATTCAAAGGATTCAAAGGAAGTTCTAGATATTGAAATAATTTTATATTCTATTATCACTACCAAAGAAAATGATAATAGGAAGGATGTTTCTAAAGAAAAATATGAAGAGATGAATTTCAAAATGAGGTTGTCAGAGTTATAAAGGAACTCAATAGTGAAAGGGAATGTGCTAAATTTCTGGAAGAAGAACTGAAGATAGTAAAAGGACAGGTCAGAAGCCTTAATAAGAAAAATGAAATGATTAGCATTCTTAGAACTCAATTCGAAGAATTCAAGAATACAACAACCCGAAACCTCAAGAGAGATGTTGTGTAACCAGCTCCAAAAATAGAACAAAAAAGATATCAACGCCTTAGAAATAAGCCACATCGAGGGGGCAACCTCCAATACTTTACATAAATGAACAATTCTTGGATGATACAAATGAACAAAACCTCCTTCTATATATAGGAGTCCATGGAGCCACAATATAATCCTAGTGGGGCCACAATGTAATCATAGCCGACCTAACAATAATAATGTAAGGGCACAATAATAACAATATGGGGGTTACAGGGGTACAATAATAATAATAAGGGGGGCTACAATAACATAATAAGGGGCTACACTATTAATATAGGGACTTAACATGCCCCTCTCCTTCAAACAAGTGTTGTCCTCAACGCTTGACTATTTCTTGATGCTTCTGTATAAAATTATCATCCTCCCATGTGAAATATTCTACAGGAAAGTTCTTCCACTTGCTGAGATACTCTGAAATTGATCGTACTTGTCGATTTCTTATTTCTATGACTGCTTCATAACTTCTTTCGATGTCATGTTGAACTTCCTGTTGTTTCATTAGATTCTGCACCAAAGTTGGGTTATCCTTTGAGAGTTGGAGAACTTGTTGTTGATGCTCGATGTGATCTTCCACTAATTTATCATCCAAATTTTCTATTATTTGATCCTTCAAACCATTCAACTTAGCCTCCATTTCTGTTTTTAAACCATCTATTTCATCTTCAATTTCTCTTCGTAAGATCGAAACTTGTTGCACTTGGTATCGTAATTTTGATATCTCATACTGCAACTCTTCCTCTTCATGCGTCATAGTATAGCTTTTTGAGGGATTAATGGGTATGGAATTATTTTTTGGAGGCATTATAGATCCCAATACTGATAAAAATTATAAAATATGCACTTGGAATCACTTCAATTTCTTTTTCAAACAAACGTTATGTAATTTTAAAAACCAGATACACACCTTTCTCTTTCTTTTGAGGAGCTCGATATTGAAATCGGATTATCTCTGTGATTGCGGCTCTTAAATATCTCAAATTAAGCACTGAAGTAGCCCTCTGAAATATATTTTGAATGCCACAGGTCTGACCTAATTTGGATTCTCCAAGACAAAGTTATGTCCAATCTCCCACAATGACCTAATTATGGACTGGTTCAGTAGCGCGAACTTGTACGACTTGCCACGTGTCACTGTTTCGTCCTTTGTCTCTGAAATTGATAGCAAAGAAAATAAAGTCTATGTACTTGCGACCAATTTTTACGGCACTCAAATCCACTGCCCAGAGAGAGAGTTATTGAACTTTTCCCACGATCACCTCTTTGAGATGAAATTCAGGAGCCTGAAAAAGCACTACCTTCCACAGATCATATCTCCAAAAATATTGCGAACCAAGCTCTGAATTTTTTTGAAGAATTTCCTCGGGATTTCAGCTTTTCACCATATGAATTTCAGATTCTGAACCTTCGTAGAAAAAAAATTATAGCGAAAATGCCACGATGACTTGTTTAGGAGCTTGAAAAAAGACCTAACTTCCACAGATGATATCTCCGAAAATATTGTGAACCAAGCTCTGAAATTTTTAGACAATATTCCTCAGGATTTCAGCTTCGCACCCTAAAAATTTCAGCGTCTGAAACTTCGTAGAAAAAACGTTATAGAGAAAATTCCACGATGACCAGTTTGGAGCAGCGAAACCCTAACATCCAAAGCTCTGATACCAAATGTTGTGTAACCAGCTTCAAAAATAGAAGAAAAGAGATATCAACGTCTTATAAATAAGCCACTTCGAGGGGGAAACCTCCAATACATTACATAAATGAACAATTCTTGGATGATACAAATGAACAAAACCTCCTTCTATATATAAGAGTCCATGGAGCCACAATATAATCCTAGTGGGGCCACAATGTAATCCTAGCCGACCTAACAATAATAATGTAAGGGCACAATAATAACAATATGGGGGTTACAGGGGTACAATAATAATAATAAGGGGGGCTACACTAACATAATAAGGGGCTACACTATTAATATAGGGACTTAACAAGAGAAGTCCAACAAAAGAAACAAGAACTCAACACAATGTTTGTAGAGATTAGCAGGCTTAAACAACATATGCAGAAAGAAAAGATTGAAAGGAAGGAATATGATCAAAGATGCATATCCACATTTGAACAAAAGAAAAAGGAATTGGAAACCTCTTCAATTGAACTAAGCAGGCTCAGGATTGAGATTGAGAAGCAAAAGGAACATATATAGCTACTCAACAGATAAGTTGAAAAGGCCTCTCTTATCAAGCTATAGGTTGAAGAAGCAAAAGAAAGAAGGAAATTATTTAACGAAATATTTTAGGAATACCTTGCTCAAAATAAAATAGAACTTGATGCAACCCGTGATGACATCAGCAAACTCAAGGGATTGCAAAAATAACACTTACAAGATTAAATGCAGATGACAAGAAAAAATGAAGGCAAATAAAGTTGGTAAAGCTCCAGTTGATGAAGGTACAAGCTCCACATATTCACAGGATGACTCTAAGAAGGAAGTTTATCAAAGAGAAAATCCAAATAATAATGTTACAACTCCAAAGAACAAGACCAAATACGTCAAGAAAAAAGGATGACAATGGAATACAACACCACCTCCAAAGAATAATGAAAAATCTTCCATGTATGTTCGTTTATTTAACGAATTTTTTTTTTTTTTGTGCTAACTATGGACATATGGCTAGAGATTTTAAAGTTGTTGACATGTAAAAATATCAAGGACCATTTCATATGAATGAACCATTAAGGTACACACATTTATTTAATGGTTATTTATTTTTATGTGCTACCTATGGACATATGGCTAGGGATTGTGAAGTTTTTGGCAGGTACAAATATTATCTGCAAAACCCTAGAAGCAAGTTTTCAAGTTCTCGAGATAGATACCAAATGGAATATTCTATAGATGACATTGAATTCTTTAAATGTCATAATCATGTACACATAGTTCAAGAATCCAGGTACCATCCATATATAGAATGTTACAAGTGTCACAATTATGGACACATAGCACATCATTGCAAGAAAAAAATGGAATCAATAATGAATATTTATGACGAGAATAAGAAGGTTTGGAAGAAGAAATAGGTAAAGGATGAACAAATATAGGAAGAATAGGTACATGATCAACAAGAAGTTCATAAAGTGAAGAAATTTCTAGCACTCATGCTTTTAGGATTCGTAATAGGTTGTGAAGAATCGAGTCAAGATGACTCGTTATGTGAATCACTATTTTGAACAATAAAATATGTTGACTTTTTGAAGTTTGTAGAGGGGGAGTATATGCAGCAGTATATGGCACAAGTCTACGATTGGCAGACAAATAGTTTGAACAAGATGGCAGTTTCATAACAGGTTCAGGGGGAGCAAAACAATTGAAGGATTAAAGGTTCACAAAGGAAGGCTTCTCTTCAAGGGAATCACATAATGGACAAATGTCTACAAGGATCATCATTGACAGACTATTACAAGAAGGCTTCTTAGTAGGGGGAGCGCAATAAAATAACGGGTCCACAGGAAGCAAGAAAATTCTCATAGGGAGTAACCCTTTTCCATTGATGTCAAAAGGGGAGAGAAAAAATTAAGAAAGTGATGAAGCATTAAGGTAAAAGGAGTTGTACTCACAAAATGAGTTTGTGTGTTTCCATCAATGACAAAAGGGTATATTTTTGGATGGTGTTGGCATTGATGTCAACCCATGGAGTTGACTGGGTTTTAATTTGACTAAAAACACTATTCATTGATGTCAAATGGTTAATTAACACTTCCTAGTAATTTTTAGGTTACAACAAGATGGAAATGATACTGTTGGATGGTTGAAAACCCAAGTTCTAGGTTTTGGGTTCCCTAGACTAAGAATGTACCCCAAATTTGTAGAGGGTTTTTGGTAGCTAAAATCATTGAGTTTTGGATGGAGATATATGTCGTTATATTCTCCTCAAAAATATATTTTTGTTGATATGTAGTACGCCCCGAGAGGTCTCCTGGTTTGAGAGATATTCACAATTGAATTTGGTGATCCCAATTTCTAGGCTTAAACCCCTAGGTGTAGTGATATTACACCTCCTTTTATGGTTTTCAATATATGATATTTTTTATCACCATAATATAAACACACATAAGTTACATAACTTGAATAACCAAATACAATAAACCAATCATTGACTTCACAACCTAGTTAGGACCATATGCACTTAAGCCAATCATTGATTTCAAATTTATAGTGGAATTGAATACATTTCTACAAAATAACCTTAATATAAATATTACATAGGGGTATTAAGGGTTAGTTATTTTTATTTATTAATATTAAATAAATTATATTATTTTTTAAAATTATTAAAATGATCATTCATTCATTAAATAAATATCGACCCCTCTTACCTTTCCCACACTGCATATATTTCTTTAAATTATTTTTAACATATCATAAGTAAACATTATCCTCCTAAAACCCCTCCAACATCTACTTGTATGAAGCCCTTTATTAACACTATAAAATACTCCAATCTATCCTCATAATCACACCTAAATGTTCAATGATTTCTTTGCCTAATTCCGAAACAACTCCTTTGAGATTTTCGACCTTGTAGGGTGACTCCTCAAGAAAACTTATTCGGAATTCCTAAGGAATATGAACAACACTCTAGGGAATCTAAGAGGTAATTTTATTTTATGATGTGTTGGGATAATATATTGATAATCTTCCATCTATTTTTACCTTCGGACATGTGTAAATAAACCTTTGTGACAACGAAAAATATTTAAGACATGTGCATCTATTATAGAGTTTTTCCTTTTAGATATTCGGTGGAGTTCAAGTTCTGGGCTAGTCCATAAATGCATCGAAATATTTTTAGTATATTCTGTGAGTGAAGCAGTATGATTAGGACTCGGTGCTATGGTTATGATTGAGATTTTCTTTGGAATAGGATGTCGGCCTAGGGAGAGTGAGGTTTGTTTAAGAGAGTGAGGAACAACAATATTTTTTTGTAATTTATGATGTAAGACAATTGTTATACCTTGTTAACAATTATCACCTTTCATATATCATAAAATCATTTCACATGAAGTATTGACCTAGCTGGTTAGGTTCATTATGGTGAAAAATGACCTTATGTGACAAGACAACAACCTTGATAAATATATCATTGAAAAAAAACTCTGAAATACTCCTTCAAGAAAGACTTAATAATGTATGATAAACTGACTTGAATTAATATGTACTTACACTTACGTCAATGATTCACTTGGTTATCCAGTATATATATAGTTAAATACCACCTGAAAATGACATATAAATCTGATATATAAATGACTGTGATAAGGTTGAAAGACTTATAGTTCCTTGTGATTGTCCTAATGTAATAGTAAGACATCTATTGGAGTTTTTATTTTTGACCAGACAAGAAACAAAAATGCTTGGTTCATTAATTTTACAATGACATTATACTTGAAATAGACATTTTATTGTCTTGACTTTGGCATAATAGTAATCCTGATACATGTACAAGTACATTAATGAGATTATTTCACTTGAGAACAAATCAAAGCATTACAATATGATTTGGGACTGATATCTAGAACTAACAATACTATGACCTTATTTACTCTGTGACATTGTTTAGTGCCCTCAAACTTTGATGAGATGCTTGTGTTGTATTTAAATGTAATTGACCTAACATCTCACTCGATTTAAGTTATAAGTTGAAGAATTTTGCGAATTTGAAACTCAGTTGTACATGTATCTTTACATGACATATACCTTATGCCTTGACAAGTGAATTGACTCCTATATATGACATAATGACTCAACACATAAACCTGACGTATAGTATATCTCATCATTGACTTTACTTAAATGAATGAAAAATGGTTGACTTATGATTTTTGACTATGAATGAGTTTGGTTTGTATGATGACCTTTTGTCTTGACCTGAACTTAGTGAGAATATGTCTAATAGATATAACAAAAATGTTGATGCAACATAGTGCTTGACTGACATGAAACATATGTTGACTTTGACTCAACTCCTACATGATATATTGACTTGATATTGACTATATTTACTTCACAAGTATCTTGACTATATTATTAACAAGCCATCTAATTGGTATAACAATGATGTAGTCCTATTGATAACTTTAACATTTGAGTTGACACTTGAACATTAGTACTATTGAAAGGAGATTAAAATTTGATTTGACACTTAAGAATTGGGATGAAAATGTTTAAGTTGAAACCTTTTCAATTTATGGACTTATGAGAATATTGACCTAGGGTTGGTATTGAAGTACTAGGCTTTCTCTTGTATGACCTAGGAATTTTTACATAGGTGACACAATTGTAATCTTGCAGGGCAACAAGTGTTGAAGGAAATCACATCCATTTGTGCAACATGTTGAAGAAGAATGGATAACATGGCTTGATCAATCAAAAAAAGGTGTTTAAATATATGTTGGTATCTCTTTGCGGACAAAGATTGAGAGCATTGATTGCAGGTCATCAGGATGACCTGAGGCACCTTGGATTGTGCCATTATTTGCTAGCAGTACCAAATGGTTGTAGCATCGAGTGCATCCTAATACAATGATGACAGTGTTTTATAATTGAGGACTATTCATTCGTGAAGTGACATTCAGTGATAGCCAACAATTATGCAGTTATTTGCAGTAACAATAATGACAATTATGTAGTGATTTTTAGTGACAGTGATATGTAGTGTTTAGTAACAATGATGTGTAGTTGAACAATGATAGCTTGATGTGTAGAATTGTGCAGTGATCAGTTTTTGGGAACAATGATAAATGAATACCAATATTAAAAATTTATTCTATATATTTTGTACAAATATTCTACATTGATTCAGGGTACAGGGGATCTAGTGTGAAAATTGTGAAACATGACCTAGTTACTCTTATGGGTGATTGCAGTCACCTTCAGGTTGTGGATTGAGAACACTTCAGGGAAGCAGGGTCATACTAGGGAACATGGAATGTTATATGCTCATTATTATAGCCATGTACCTTTTATTTTTTCATCAATATGTATTGGTTGAGAGTCTTATCCTTATTTTTTTGAGTCATCATGGTGTTAGGCATGTCTTGGAGGAGTTGCACGAGTCTATTTTGCAACCACATATATGGGATAATTTTGATGTAATAGTCATGATGTGTCATGTTCCTTTTCATCCGTTCATAGAAGATTTGATAGCACCAGTGTATTTTATTGATAAATGATGTAAGGTCTTAATAATGCCCTATACTTGTTCTGTTTTATCATTGTTTCTTCTAGTGTTTTGGTGCTAGAATTAGGCATTCAAGTAAAAATATGTCATGAGGTCATGTAATGGTCATATATGAGGTCATACGTCACTGCTACAACCATGTATTTATCAATGTGTATTTCATTTGATTCATGGTCATGTGAAGTCTTAGTCCATATGGTGCTTCTTTCTTGTCAAGGAAGAAATGTTTGAAACATAAGCAGTTCATTGCAGGTTGAATTGATGTTGGAGATAACACGTGTTCAGGGGGAGCTTGTTCCTATTCACTTCAATCATCCATTTTTTGCATCATTTTCCACTTGGAGATGTCATGATGTGCCTCATCCCATTCTTTGACTGTTGGGGTTCTTGACATATTTATATGAGTTGAGAGTTTATGATGGCCATTGATGTTGTTGCTATGTGGAGATATGGGTTGATGTTTATGTGCATATTGTTAAACATTATGTGATGTTGCTCATTGATGCTATGTGATTTGGTTTGCTTCTATGGAGAGCTAGGTTGGTGCCTTATATGCTTGATGTTCCTTATGGTTGCCTTATGTTGGCATATTTATGCATGTTGCTAGAGGCTATTGGTTGGATGTGCTGCTCTGAATTATGATTGGTTTATTATGCTACTTTCTAATAATGATATGAGAGGCATGGATGTTGGTTGATATGAATTAATTTTCAGCCATGTAGAGATAAATTTATTCTATTTTTGTGCTTTATTTCTTGCTACCTTATCAGGTGGAGTTTACCATTTGCCATTGACATCAAAGGGGTAGTGATAGAGGATGTTGGTATAGAGGTTGTGTGTGGTTATCATTAATTTCAAAGGGAGACATTGTTGGAATTATGGTATGCATGGTTCCAGCTAGATAATGTTGGAATTGGTTTCATGGTGGCAACTAGCTTATGTTGGCATTGATGTTAACCCTATGTAGTCTAGCTGATGTATTGATGCTATCCTTGTAGCATATAGATGTAGTTGGGTGAGTTGAAATTGATCTGATTGTGTTGGCATTGATGTCAACTTATGATGTAAAACTTGTGATGTCGTGATCGTTAGATGATGGCCATATGGGTTCATGTTTGTGTTGCCTTGAGTTGTCTTGTGTTGGAATGTGTTGACATGTGCATTGATGTCAATGTTGAGATGCATTATTATGAATTTATTGGAGGATTTTTTTATGCTTCTATGTATAGATTTTGTTGCTAAAGATGTTGGAGTTGCTGGATCCGGTTTCATTCATGTTTTTGTGTTGGATCACTTGATGAGTTGGCATACTAGGTCTTCATGATTATGCTCATGCGAGGACTTGTTGCAGTGATGGTTTGGTATTATGAGGATGTTACATAGGTGTTACAGTTTGTTGCAATTTATTTCATATGTGTTTCAACTTGTGCAAGTGTTTTTGGAGAGTAGAGGACTTGTTGACAGTCGTTCCAAACCTTGTTTGTTGGTTTCTAGGTCCATTTGCTAGTGGCACTTGGGAGACTTGTTTTATCCATTTGAAGAGGCATCAAAAGATATGACAGCGGTTTGGAGGCATGTTTAGGAGCTGGATAAGGTGACCAAATAGATGGAAGAGGTTTTGGGATGAATTTTTATGCTTTTCCTTAGGTTTTTCCCCAACCACACCCATGCATGCTTGTGTGTGCAATTTAAAGGATCCAACTACTAGCAGACAAGATTTTGCATGTGGTTTCAACCTAGATCATCTAGTTTTATGTGTGGAGTTGAATTTTCACCAAATTTTCTCTGGATTCATCGCACAAATCGGATGTAATTTGGCATGGAAATCCTAAGAGGCTTCTAGATTAAGTTTTAAAGGTCTAGAATGGTTTGAAAATGTCCTCCAATGATGTGAACAACTTTAGTGAAAAAGTAGTGGTAATAGTGGATTGATTTCGTCAACATTGAGCACTCTTGATCCTAGCCCAAAGATTAATTTCACCCAACACATTATATATACATCATTTTGGAGTTGAGTATTGGTTGGTTCTTTGTTAGAGTGAGTTAAATAAGGATGCATAGAGGAAATATGAGTCAGACCTAGTTGTAAGCGTAGATGCTTCATTTTATGTGTTCGAATGGAAAAAAAATGAGAAGATTTATTTGTTGAAGAAGTGTTTTGATTCAGAACTTCAGATTGAATATCAGAGAGTAGAGAATTGTAGTAGAGGTGTTGGCAGAGATGGAGAGTTTGGTATAGCTCCATATTGTAGACTCTCAATTTTTTTTGTAGGTGTTGCTAATGCCTTTGGCACATAGCCATTGTATTTTATGTTTATAATTGTATTATGAAGTAATTATATTTTGGAGTGATGATTTGATATTATGGATGAATGTGAGCCATGCTTTTGCTGCTGGTGACATTATTGTTCAGTTTTTGTTGGATGGATTCTAGCCACTATTTTTCTTGAGTGGAGAGCATATGATTGTGGTGATTTTATTTGATTTATTGATGATGTATTGTTATTGGATATTGCATTGAAGATTTTAATCAGTTTGAGCAGAAATTTTTGGGACCTAGTATGAAAATAAATGAAACGAGGTCCCCATAAAGTAGGGGAGAAGTCATGGTTGTGGAGCACTGATTGAGAATTTTCAATGAAAGGAAAAGTTTCTCTATCCAATGGTAGTTGGATAGTTCAATTATAGTTTGGCGATGATCATTGATCGTGGTGGCTTTCATTGAATGGTAGTCTATAGATCTGTGTGATAATATAGTCTTTCGAATTGATCAATAGAATCAAGTGTCATGTCTGATTAGTGTTGGCCTATTGTATATGAGTTTGAGTCTCCTGGTAGATGGGAGTTAAAAAATCTATGTAAAATACGTATTTTTCTTAATATAATATTCATAGTAGTGAAAAAACAACAAGGGTGGTTTTTTCCCTGGTAAATGGTTTTCCACCATATATCTTGTGTCTCTTGTGTGGATGTGTTTTTGATGTGTTGATTATTTTTGTTCTCGTGGTTATTTGATTTGGTTTTTTAAATCGTTTATATTCATGTGATGATATAATGTGTTGCTGGTAAATATATGTGATTCAGTAGAGAAGTTTAAAGTGGTAAAATTTGATGATAATACACACTATTGATTCACCCCCCCGCCACCTCTCAGTAATACTGAAATGTTTCCAACAATAATAATAATTACACTAAAAATGCTGATATCACTTGTTTGAAACTAATTTTATGACCAATGAAAAACCTTAACTTCCACATCGTGTATTTTTCAAATTATAGTAAACCAACTCTATATATTTTCTTTATATTCTCAAAATTGCATGGTTGAAATCATTACATAAAAAAAGATTATAGAAAATATTCCAATTTTACTCATTTGAAATTGATTTCATGACCAAATTAAACCCTAACTTCCATTGGGTATATTTATGAAATTATAGTGTAGTACAATTTGAATTTTTTACTAGATATCCCTTGATATATCCTATGAATACTCTCAAAAAATTATAGAAAAGGTTCCAAGTTTACTGATTTGAAATTGATTTCATGACCAAATTAAACCCTAACTTCCATTGGGTATATCTATGAAATTATCGTGTAGTAGAATTTGAATTTTTTACCAGGTATTCCTTGATATCTCCTATCAATATTCTCAAAATTGCACCATCTAAAAATTCTAAAAATAAAAGTCATGGAAAGAATTACAATATCACGCATTTGAAACTAATTTCATGACCATTCACAAACCTTATCTGGGTGTATCTTTTAAAGTATAACAAAATAGAACCTAAAATTTTGACCTAATATACTTCTCATTATCTCCTAAATAATCTCAATAATTCACACTCTGAATCATCCCCACAACAAAATTATGATGAAAATGCCAGAAAATTTCATTTGAAACAACACAACCCTAGGTTTGTATGCTCTAATACCAAATGTTACGAAAATTATTCGTTAAAAATGATAAGAAAAAAAAATTGCAAACCAATTTGAGGGCGGGGCTTCCTTTTACAATGAATACAATGTATAATACAAGATTTTATGATCACAAAACGAGCTCTCCCTTGTGTACATATATAGGAGACCAAGGATACAATTAAAATTAAAGGGTACATGAAAGGTTCTAGAAATCCTAATATATCAAATAAAATAATAATGAATGCTTGTTAAGGCCTTAAATAGGGGTCGCAAGGGCCTTAATAGAAAGAATCTCTAGAAATAAAGAGGAAATCCATGAAAACACATGTGATAAAAACAACCTCTCTCTCTCTCTCTCTCTCTCTCTCTCTCTCTCATATATATATATATATATATATATATATATATATATATAAAGAGAGAGAGAGAGAGAGATGTTTATGTTTATATCTAACTAACATACAGTATTTTTTTTTTTGTAAATTAAATTGTATTAAATCAAACAATCAAATTACATTGGGAAGCCAAAAACTTCAGAGAACATATTCATTATTTCTGGTGTCACATACCAAATCATGGGTTTTTCTTTTTTAACCTTTCTCCTACGTACATCAATCCAACCTAAAAAATTATCTGTTACAACTGAGGATAAGGTCGTATCCTCATTTTTTTAAGAGAGATCCATTGCTATTGGCTCAACTAAGCACATAATTTCCTAATCATTGTCTGGGTGGTCATACTTATGGGTGCACTTCTTCCCACTAATTGCAAATATGATTATTTTTTATGCTCTTTCATTATAATTTGTCGAAATATTCTCCTTTACTAAGGGATGAGGTGGAGCCACATGGGTCTACACTAGATCTTGCAAAGTCAAGGTGTGAGGGGTTCTCTTCCATTGCTAAGAAAATCCATTTTTTGGCTTGTCGAGTTCTTGACACTTGTTGCTTCTTTTTGATCCTACCAACCACTATTGGTTTTTCTTGGTTCCTGGGAGCCAAACGACCCTTTTGAGGAAGGGCGTGCATTCCAATGATGCCCGAGATACTGACAAATTCTACACTTGAAAGTAATGTTTTCCTAATCCAAAGGTTGAAGATATTCCTTTCCATCCCACTTAAGAATGATTTTATCTAGTAATCCTTCACTTAGATCCAGTTCAACACATACACATACAAATGAGTTGAAACGATTATCCAATATTTCATTATCTAATTTGATGAAGTGTTTAATTGAGTTTCCAATGTCTTCAAGTATGTTTGGTAGAATCCATTAGAGGGTTAAGTTTGGGATCGTTATCCATACTGGAGTAGCAAGTGACTTCATGGAAAGAGGGTTAAACTCTGGAATCCATTGTTGAATTAAAGGACCTGTACAACCCTAGAATCAGTGCCCCTAGTTGAAAAACCTTTGATGGTCCTCAAGATCCTTAAAGACTAGCACAAAATATCCTTTCGAACAAAATAATAAATCTAAATTCTGGGTTCGGTTCTGATGAATCCAATCCCTAAGGGCAGAAGCCGAGGGTTAGAATCCATTCAACCTATATATAACCACCCACCATTTAAAATATGATAACAATAAAGTTACCAACTTAACGACAACTGTAGCGAGTTCTTTTTTTTTTAGATGTTGTAAAAAACTATCTGATTTTGAAAATTGTTGATGCACGATTAACCTTTTTTTACAACATATTTTTGACACTTTAAATTTTCTTATGTATTAAGTATGCACATGTTTTAAAAAATGTTAGTGATTTTCGTGCCAATTTTGAAAAGTGTTAATGCAACATCAACCCCATTTTTTGGGGTTATTTTTGACACATTAATTTTTTTTATATACTGAGTATTGATAATTTTTTTTAAATATTCATGATTTTCATTCATATTTTGAAAAGCATTGATGCAACATCAACCTTAATTTTCGAGGGTATATTTTTGACACTTTAATTTTATTATGTCCTAAGCATGCACACTTTTTTTTAAATGTTGGCTATTTAACTATTTTTCAAGTTGTCTTATTCATTTTCTTGTTTTTCATCCTAAAATGTATGTTTTTTAAGGGTCTTTCAAGATTGTGTTTTTTGTTTTTCTTTTCATTGTTTTTAATGATGAAATTTTTAATTTTTTTGAAAAGTTTAAAATAAATAATAAAAATAATATTTTGAAGTTATTATTTTAGATATATTTATATATCATTAATTAATACTTCAATACACATAAAATAATTGTTAATAAAAATAATAATTTTAAACACTTGAAAAAAAAATTGCATATAGCTATAATTAAAAAAAGACATATTCTGAGACTTTTTCGCTAAAAATGACATGCTAAATAAAATCTTTAAAATAATAATTGAAAAATAACAAATTATATGAAATTTTTGTGAAGTTTATGTCCAAAACTAATGACATTTGAAGTTTTTTTCCCCAAAAATAATATAGATGAAATGTTAAGTAAAACTAACAAAAAAACATTTAAAAGAAAAATACATTAAAACCAGTCTAACAAAAACAAATAAAAATAATAAAATAAAAGTATATTGTTACCCAAAAAAAAGAAAAAGAGAGAGATTGGAAAAAAAAATTAAAACAAAAGAAAAAAAAAAACTTTTAAAATAAAAAATTGGGAAAAAATGTAGTAAAAAAGGATAAATAAATAAATTAAAATCAAAACATTATAAACATGTTAAAAGCCAAATTTATTTAAAAAAAAAAAAAAAATAGTATTAAATATATATATATATATATATATATATGTCGAAGTATATTTAAAAATTAAAAAGAAATTGAAAAAATTAAGAAAGTTATATATATATATATATATATATATATATATATATATATATAAGCAACATTTTCAAAGGGGTGCCCACACTGCGCCAGTGCCAAATGGCTATAGATAAGCCCACAACTCTTTAGTGCCAGGGTGGGGTAGTCACCCCTTGGAAAATGTTGTTTTTAATTCTTTAATTTTAGTGTCTTTTTTTAATTATCTTTTAATGTTTTTTTAAAATCGGTTTTTAATATATTTTTGTCAAGTCTCACAAGCACAATCGGTTGAGGATGAGCCTCGTTAGCAAGGCAACCCATTATCAAAATTTTCACGTGTGGTGGTTGTGTCTCGTGCTAGGGGGAGGAGACATGCTAACAAACTCCAGTCAACTTAGGGCTGGTGTGGCCTAGGCCCGATGTGATCCCCGAGTGACTTTGATGAATTAGATGCCCCTGGGTCATGACTCCTCAAGCCATAGGTCAAGCCTGAAAGATCACAAACAACTTAATAAACAAAAAATTATATATATCTTTATAAATTATTTATTTTTTTTTAATGGTTTTTTTTTTTAATTCAATGTATTTTTTTACCTTCTTAATACATATTTTAAAATTATTTTCTATATTTTTTTTAAATACATAATTTTCTAATATTTTTTTTTGTTTTACAACTTTATATATATATATATATATATAATTTTTTTTTTTAATTATCAAATTTCTTTTATTTATTTATTATACACATTCTAGGTAGACATGGTATTACACATTCATTTTTTATATTTGATTGTGTTTTAATTTGTCTTTGACCAAAAAATTTGACCACTTATCCATAGTTTAACATCGAGAATTCAATATTTCTGGTTTATTATTATTATTTGAATTTATTTATTTGTAAGGTGACTGGTTGAGGTCTTATTATGGGTGTTGTTTAGTAAACTTTTTTTTGCATTAGTTACTATTTTTTTGGTTATAGTTTTATTTCATTTTTATTTAAATTTTTTACTTTTATTTTTATCTATTTTTCCATTTTCATGAATTATATTTTTTTCTCCATATTTTCAATTTAAGATTTGGAATTTAAAAGAGGAAAAAATAATTTTAAAAAATCCAATAATTTTTAGTTTTACTACTCTTTAATTTGCTTTGTAATTTTTTTTCTTCTTTTTCTATGTTTTTTTTCTCTATTTTCAATTCCAATTCTATTAATCATAACTTTTTTTTATTGTTATTTTTTAATTTGACTTTATTTTTTTCCCTTCACATATAATAAAACTTCTATTTCAATAATATAATTAAATTAGTAAAAACAATTGGTTTTTAGAATCTTTAAGAAATTTTTTTTGATATACACTTAATCACTTTTAGGATCTCATGAGCATTTATTTCCTAACTTTGTTGAATTTGTTTAATTTACGCATAGTTTTTATATTTCATGCATCGAAGATATATAAAAAATTCAAGAAATTGATCTTATTATAAGAAATTAAATTCAATAAGTTTTTTTTTCTTTCTCCTTTCATGTGTCTATGATTAATGTTTGAGTGTATATTTTCTCTAACGTCAAAGGATTTTAAATTCGAGCTGAGGTGGAAACTTGGCTGACAAAAAATCCAATGCAATGCGTGGGAGCTCTTCATTTCATTTTAGGGGATTCAAATTATAGGGTGCAGAGGTTGGGTTATGGGATCCAAACTAATTCTACCAATGCACAACAGTGAGGGTATTACTAGGATCCCAATTTGGAGTTCCAGATTCCACTTCAAGTCACTGCAGAATGAGAGATTGCTCGACATTTATTGGGAGGTTAGTCTTCAATTTCTGATTTGTTTCAAATATTTTGTTAAAATTGTTTTACCTTCTTTACTCAAACCAAATACAGAAGATTGGTCTCAGTTACAATGAAAAAAGTTAATGTATGAATTTTTTTAAAGAAGTTTAATCTATTGTAACTTTATCTCCAGTTTTATTCAAAGTAGATGTGTCAAATTCAACCAATTTAATACTAACTAAAAAATAATAGACAAACACATAATATTTATAATATATTTGAAAAGGGATATATATATATATATATATATATATATATATATATATATTAATATTTAATTTGTTTGAATGATTTTTTTTATTCTAACCATATGAAATGTTTTAGGAACTAAGTATTTTGATTATAAACTAAGTGTTTTGATATCTATCTGTAGTTACTAGTGATTTAATTTACATAATTGTGTTAGTTATAATTTAGTTGTTAAATTAATAATAAAACAAACATTATCGTGTATTATTCATACATATAAATTAACAATTTCTTTACCATTTAAATTAAAAATTATTTTAATACTAAATCACAAATTATAGATCATCCCAACTCCATTTGGCTCTCCAAAGAAAGTAGTCGTGCTTAAAATAGGACACTATTTGAGAGATAACAATAAAAGTTTTGTTCCACAAACACAATTGCATTAAACTCTATATCAATCATGTACAATGCCCATGAAATTTGTAGGAGACAAGTGGTAGTGCAAAATAAATTTCTTGGAATTTACATCTCATTGAGTTGAAACTAATTTTCTCCATATCAAATTGAATGGAACACTGCGAAAGAAATAAAGTTATAAAGTTTCATCATAGCCAATGAGGTAGGGTGCTCACCAAAAAGCACTATTTTAGCACAACATTTTAAATTTCATTTCTATTCTTTATGAAGGATCTAATTGATCAACCCACTACTTGTCAGCAGTTCAGACTCCAATTAGCTATATTTAAACTAAGTGGTGGGTACTAGCTAATACTTAACACTTGTTTATTTATTGTTTTTTTGAGTAATTTTTTTTTTGTTAGCTTAGTAGGACCTTTAATTCATTCATAAAAAAATAGGCTACAACCATAATAGACATTCTGTGGCCTCAACCTTCCCATCGAGAGACCTGGTCTGTTGGCCATCGGAATGCATTATACGCCATCCAAAATCTGAAGTTCTTAAATATGTAAAAATTAGCCTTATAGGCTTGAATGTCTAAAACCAACTTCACTCAACCTACTAACATCAGTACTACTTAACGACATATACAACATCAAAATTTAACAACAAAAACAACAAAAAGAAGCATCTAAATCTAGTCCTCCGAGAACTCCACTAGAGCTGGGTCCTTTATATTGGAACCAAGAATCTCTGACTAAGGCAGACACATGATGTGTCATTCAATACGACCCAACTGAACATTTTGTCGCTGAATTTGAAATTAGACAAGTTGGAATTCCTTTTGGATTTCCTGAAGTCCTCGATCAATTTTAATGAAACATGTTGTGTTAAAAACAAAAACAAAAACAAAAAAATCCTTAAATTATATTTTTTAAGAGATTTTTTGTTTATTTTTTCAATTTATTTTTTATACTTTACATTTTTTTAATAATTTTTTGGATTTAAAAAAAACATTTTATGAATTTTTTTTATGCTTGATTTTTTTTTTGTTATATATATATATATATATATATATATATATATATATATATATATATATATATTTTGTTTGATTCTATTTTTTTATTTTTTATTTTTTTGGATGGTTTTTCATTTTATTTTTTTTATTTTTTTTAGATGTTTTAATATATTTTTTTATTTACATGTTATTAGTTTTTCTAAACTTAAAAAAAAAAATCTTTTAATACTTGTTTTGTTTTGTATTTTTCATTTTTTTTTTTTTTTTAGGGCTTATGTCAATCATTGAATAGCAACCTAACTCCACTATGTGTTAATTTAGTAGTTGATTTTAAATTTTTCGTTATAATAGATCAAGTCCACCCCCACAATATATCAATCACATGGTTGATTTTTAAGTTTTCATTTCAATGGGTTGAGTTCGCCTCCATTGCGTGTCAATTTGATGGTTGATTTTTAAACTTTGGTTGCAATGTGTGAAGTTGTCTTAGGTTAAGCTTTTAAAATAGCTATATTTTTAGTATTTAAAAACGAAACTACTCTTGGTATAATGATTCTTTCACTCATGTGTGCAATTTTAAATTTTTTAAAGTCATATAATTTGTGCATAATGCCATGGTGGAAAGATGTTGAAAACCTAAGGTTTTTTGTAATCATGATATTTGGTTTTCATTCCATGATTGAAAATTTGTTAAAGTTTTAAGGTTATTTTGAGTCATGATATTCTATCTTTAATGCTATGGTTGAAAACAATTATAATTTTAAGATTTTTTAGAGTCACAATATTTTATCTTTAACGTCATGCCTGAAAATTGTTGCAATTTTAAGGCTTTTCATATTTGTGATATTTTATCTTTAATGCCATGCTTGAATTTTTTTGGAATTTTAAGATTTTTTATAGTCATGATATTTTATCTTTAATGTCGTTGCTAAAAAATGCTGAAAATTTATCCAAAAAAAAAATGTTGTTCCAACACCAACACTTTTCATTTTCAATGTGTTTTTTTATGTCCTTTGTGCAAAAAAAATGGGTTTTACTACCATGTTTAAAAAATGTTGAAAGCATTTCGAGTCTACAAAAAAACCCATCATCAGGACAAAGGTCGAGAAAAGAAGATGAGAAAGAGATATATAAATAGAGGGACAAAAGAAAAAGAAAAAAACCAACTAAATGGAATGCTTTAGAAATCTTATTTAGTCAAATTAATTTAATAAGGTTGATGTTTATGTAAAGTTTTGAAAATTTTATATACCATTTTAATTTATTAATATATTTAAATTTAATTAAATATATTAATAAATTATATATAATAGAATATATCAATATGCTTAAAGGAATGAATTTAATGTGATTTATAATTAAAAATGTTTTAAGGATTGAAATTTAATTTGACTGCTTTTAATTTTATTCTAGAATCTTCTATATGAATGTATTAATTTATTTAAATGTAGATTTAAAAATATTGATATATTAAATTTATTTAATACATTAATATTTTTATGGGTGATAATTAAAATATTAATATATTAAATTTAAATTAAATATATTAATATGTTTGAAGAATTTTAAGGAATGATTTTAATATGTTTTATAGTTAATTAATTAGTAATAATTAAAATAAACTATTACAGATAAGATAGTTTATTGTAATTAACTTTCTTAGATTATTATTATTATTAATGATATTAATGGATAAATGTGAGGGTCAATGGGAAGGAGTAAAGGTAGCAACCATTTTATTGTTTAAGTAAAGGTATCCAAATTCTGCTAACTTTAATTACACTGTCTTTGTTGAGATTGTTAGGTTTTTTTATGATCTCCAGTTTTTCACGCATTTTCCTTTTACAGTAATGGTTTTCTTTGGAGATTAATTCTACATGCTCCAAGCATATATGATTACTAGTATTCATAAAGTATTCTGCAAGAGTTGGGGATTTAATTCTTCCATTCTTGATGTCAGTATTGTGCTCTTTGAGTCTAGTTTTGAAGGCTCTTCCAGTTTCCCCGATGTAACACTTACCACATGAGCACTTGATTTTGTAAACTCATTTTTTCTGAATGCGATCAACACTTTTTGTTATCGGGTTATTTTTTCATGTTTTGGGGTTTTTTTTTGGCTAGAGTTCTTGTTTTGAGGTTACAGTTCTCTTGAAGTCAATAAATTTGTTTATCTTTATCCTAGTAAAAATATTGTTCACCTCAAGCGTTGGGGTGTCCGATAAATTCTCCACCACAAAATATTGGCCTTAGATATCCTTACGTGTCTGAGAGTTGGAACCTGGCTCAAGGGCATCTTTGAACGACTATAGTTTTGATGTTAATGATTCCCATCATCTTTTGACACCTCCATTTGGGCATGTAATGAGAGAAATAGAGTGATCTTTCTTGATGCCATAATCTTTGAGTTCATTTTTCAAATTTAGTTACTACCCTTTGAAAAGGAGCCTCACTTTCCTTGTTGGAATTCCTGTCAACTTTTTAATACTGTTAATGAGCATTGATACTACATCCCCTTCACTAACCTTGATGTATAGGAACTTTCTAGGAAAAGTCTTAACAAAAAATAGGAATTTTGGGAGATCAAAATCCCCAAAGAAAATATTTAACAGGACTGAACTTGCATCTGGAGTCTTAAGATCCAAATTAGGCAAGAAACTTGAGATATTCAAAACAAAGTTGGGAACCATGCCTGGATGGAGAATAATGTCAAACATTTTGCAGATAATCCCAAGCCACCTGTAATGATCTCGGTCAGATATTATGAAAAACACATTGCAAGAAAACTTCATGCACTCGTGGTCAACACTCGCATATGTCCTCACATACACTAAGGCCCCTTTGTATTCCATACCTAATGGGAAACCTGAGACTATCAAGAGTTCGCCTTTGGTTGCACTAATCTCCCCTTCAACTGATCCCACTACATCCTACCTAAAGACGCTGAACAAGGGTAAGACCCTAATAGCAATAGAAGTGGCATAATAAATCCTTTCTATCGCAACTGAAAAATCACCATTGGAGGGTCGGTGACATTTCTTCCACGCATCTTGGCCAATAGCTTCAAATGTTACATTTGATATGGGGTTCCTTCGACTCACATGTTACACAAACAACCTCGATGCCACAATTCTCTGAAAAATGGATAAGGAATAACTATCATATAGTATTAATATTGAGAGTGCAAGCTTCTGTGATCCATAACATTTTAATTATAACTCTTCCGGGACATCACATAAGAATTTTAGGGATCGACCCGTTTCGAACTACCAATTGTAGTTCATCATCAGGATAATGAGAATTAGCTGATCTGACATACATATTTATACAGGAGGAGAGAAGCAACGGTCAAAACCCAATGGTCCAAAATTAAGATTAAAAACAAAAACAAAATTAACCCAACCTTATAAAAATTAAAAAGTCAAAAAAAAATAAAAAATAATAAATAAAAATAAATAAATAAATAAAATAATAAATAATAATAATAATAATAATAATAAATAAAATAAAATAATAAAAAATATAAAAAGGACCAAACACCTAACTATCCTCACCTTAAAATCACAAGTTAAAGTATAAAATTAGAACTAAAAACTAAATTAACACCCCCTTCAAAAAACAAGATAAACATGAATGAAGTAAAAAGTCAAAAGTCAAAGTAAAAAATTATAACTAAATAAAAAATCTAAAAATAAAAATAAAAATAACAAATAAAATAAAAAACTAAAAATAAAAATAAAAATAAAGGATTTAATGTATAAATAAATTAATAAATAAATACAATTAAAAACTAGAATTAAAATAAAAATAAGATTAATTATTTTTATTTTAAATTATACCTAAAACAAAATATAAATAATTACAGAAAAAATAAAAAAGATATAGTCAATAAATAAAAATAAAAATAAAGGATTTAATGTATAAATAAATTAATAATTAAAAACTAGAATTAAAATACAATTAAATCCTCTAAAATAAAAATAATTTATTTTTTAATTATTAATTTATTTATACATTAAATCTTTTATTTTTATTTTTATTTTTATTTATTGACTATATCTTTTTATTTTTTCTGTAATTATTTATATTTTTGTTTTAGGTATAATTTAAAATAAAAATAATTCATTTTATTTTTATTTTAATTCTAGTTTTTAATTGTATTTATTTATTAATTTATTTATACATTAAATCCTTTATTTTTATTTTTTGATTTTATTTGTTATTTTTATTTTTATTTTTAGATTTTTGATTTAGTTATAATTTTTGACTTTGACTTTTTACTTGATTCATGTTTATCCTGTTTTTTGAAAGGGGTGTTAATTTAGTTTTTAGTTCTGATTTTATATTTTAACTTGTGATTTTAAGGTGAGGATAGTTAGGTGTTTGGTCCTTATTTTATTTTATTTTATTTTATTTTATTTATTATTATTATTATTATTATTTTTTTTTTTTTTTTTTTTTTGGACCTTTTTTAATTTTTATGAGGTTGGGTTAATTTTGTTTTTGTTTTTAATCTTAATTTTGGACCGTTGGGTTTTGACTGTTGCTTTTCTCCTCCTGGTATAAATATGTATGTCAGATCAGCTAATTTTCATTATCCTGATGATGAATTATAGTTGGTAGTTCGAAACACGTCGGTCCCTAAAATTCTTATGTAATGTCCCGAAATAGTTATAATTAAAAAATATTAATATTATTATTTATTATAATTATTTTGAGATTCACATATAATAATGCAAGCTTAGGTAAAAAGCTATTATAATTATTTTTAAATTGACATGATGCAAGCTCTTAATCATAATTATAATGTAAAAAGATTTTAATCATCATAAATTCATTAATATAAAAATATCGTTTTAATACAAACAAATTTATTAATAATTAAAACATCTCACTATACTCTCATATTAATAAAAAAGGAAATTTTACTATATTTCACCAACCAATAATAATAGTAATAATATTAATATTTTGAACCGACCAAAACCTCATTTGATACCATAAATCTGTCAACGAAAAAATAATTTTGGGTACCACAAGTTTATCAAAGGTTAAAATGACTTAATATACTCACATATTATTGAAGAATAGTTAATAACCTAACCTTTTTCTTATGGTCCATACAACCTCAACTCTAATTTAATATATACTAAATAAGAATAAAAGCTAAATCATATGTTTATTCGAAAAGAAATCATAGGTTTAGTAGAAAAACACTTGGTGAGAGTAGAGAAGTTGATACTTTAACTATTCTTGGTATTATTAAATGGATGTTTAATTTTTAAAATATATTACATCTAACGGAATATCGTATATAAAAAGATAAATAAAACAAGAATTATTCAACGCTACGAAATGACATTGAATACTTTATTTAGCAAAAAGATTTCATACTTTTAATAGCAAAAGGTTTAACTAAATGGAAAAATAATTTAAAATAAATTTAATGATATAGTTTAGCTAAATAGAAAATTAATTTAAAATCATTTTTATGATATTTTTTTCAAATTTTATGAGATTTTTTTAATTATAAATATAAAATAATTAAGTTTTAAATAATGTTAAATACAAATTTTATTAATGAATTAATTTATTAACAATGATAGTATTAAAATTTTGTATGTCGAAACCAAAGTGAATATTCAATTTGATTTGAATTAAATTAAATATTAATTTTTTTAATATATGTCAATGTTTTTATTACAAATTCCAATTCACTCAAATTTTTAAACGTAAAATTAAATTTAAACTTATAAAAATGATTTGTATGGAAATATGAAACACACAATTATTTAAAATCTAATTTTTTATAACATTTAATCTTAATTGAAATTGGATTTAAAAATTAATTTATTGACATTTTCAGAATTTTTTTTTTTATTCATCATATAAAATTGTAAAATATTTTTTGGTAATAATCATATGCAATGAAACATTGTTCACGGATTTCGAACCAATTAGTGTGGTTCATCATCGAGACTAGATGAGAGATCAGATAAGGACATTAAGTTTAAATATATAAAGAGATGGCTAAACAAACAACTAGTTTGACTTTTAAAATTTATTTATTTATCTATTTTTAAATAAATATTATATTTTTTAATTAATTAATAACGAATAGTTTCATTTTATTATTAAAATATGTGATTAATTTATTCAATTAGTTAATAGATTAATTTACATCTATATATATATATGATGGTTAACATCCACTGGACCTATAATTTTCTTAGTTATTAATTGTCTGACTTCTCCTCTTCCTTCGTGAGATTGGTGTTGTAGCTTTCTTTTTCTTCTCTACGGTCTTCCAACTTCCTTTATCTTGCAACTCCTTCATCTCTTCTGATTCTTGGGACACTGGTGTCTTATCTTCGGGATCTGGGAGATCTAATTTGCTGCTAAATGAAGATTTCTTTTGCGCGGTATTGGAATCCTCATAATTTTTTATGCTTGAGGGGCTCTCGAGTTCATTTTTTTGTTGTTGGGTGGGGCTTGCCCCCTACTTGTCTTGAGGGTTGTTTCTTTCTTGCCTGATTTCTTGTGATTTAGAGTTTTCTGGAGAGTATTCTTCCTTGATGACAGTGTAATGTTCATTTTGTGCTCCTTCCCACCATGTAGATCTATGGTGATTCTTTCTAGAAGAATTTTTCTGGGAGACTTTTGGGCAATTTTTGGCGAGATTGGTGTTGTAGCTTTCTTTTTCTTCTCTATTGATTTTATTATTTTATTATTAATTTTATTTATTTATTAATGCACGAGGTCCGACTAAAAAAATAACCAATGACAAAAAAATAAATTACAAATAAAACATACAAATAATAATAATAATATTAAAAAAAATTAATAATAATAATAAATAAATAAATAAACAATAAAAATATAAAAAATATAAAAACAAAAATAAGTATAGAAATAAAAAATAAAAAAATAAAAAATATATAAAATAATAATAAAAATAAAATAAAATAAATAAAAAATAAAAATAACTAGAAAATTAAAAGAACAATAAGCAGAGCAGAAATAAAAATCAATTTCTATTGAGATTAACTGGTCTTTTTCCAATTTCTAAAATCTTTCTTAACTTCCAAATAATGAAAACGATGGATCCTAACAATTACATCTTTGATGCAAGTCATTAAATTTATTAAATCTAATTCACAAATTTAATCTAATTCATTATAATAATTACTTTTAAAATATAAATTTAATCACCATATATTTAAAACATATATTCAACTCCAAATCCTTTACCACAAATCCTTTACCATAATTACACAGCCTCAAAAATATCATCAAAAACATATATTCAACTCTAAATCCTTTACCATAATTACATAGCCTCAAAAATATCATCAAAACTTGTAACCTCAATCAATCACTATGTAAACAAAACTTGTAACCTCAATCAATCAATATGTAAACAAAACTTGTAACCTCAATCAATCACTATGTAAACAGATCTAAATTTTGGAATTTAATAAAACAACTTTTTCTCCATTCTCTTTAAAGTGGATGAGACGCTACATAGCCTTAAACGAACCCACCAATTATTTCCCAAAACTCCAAGAAATGTCAATCATTATGGAAAAAACATTACATGATCATTTTGGAATATAATTTCTTTAGAGATGATAAGACATTACATAGTTTCTTATTAATTATGTTGCGAAATATGATTCTTTTAAATTGATATTTTGTAGACTTTATACCAACCTAGGAGTTTATATTCCTTGAGATGACAAGACCCTAGAAGAACCCACCAATTATGCTTGGAAATATGTATCCTTTTAAATATTATTTTACAATGTTCTTATTTATTTAATTCAAGTCGCCTATACTTATCTTGAAATTAATATTCCTTTCAAAAAGTTATAATGTCGTTATACTAACACAAGCATATACTACCCTCCATCAAAATTAATATTCCCTTTCAAAAGTTAAATGTTAATTTTAATACATAGGGACATAGAAGTATACTCTTTACATGTGTGCCATGTGTCCTGGTTGACTAAAGGAACGTAATAGTCCAACCGATTTGAAAGGGACCTCAACTAAATAATGATGTGAGCATAGTTACAAGATCTAGTTTATAGTATTATGGGTATACGAAAGTGCTGACTTTCTATAGTGGTGTAAATAAAATAATGTCTAAGATAATGTAACCAAATATTTATTATAATTGGTGCAAATATAAAATAACGTGTAAAATAATGTAACCAAATATTTATTATAATATAATTGGTGTAAATAATATTATGTTTAAAGTGTGTTTTTGTATATTTTAACATTGTGTGTCGTTCAATGTTTTGCACTGAAATAAAATATGTATTCTTTTAATATCATTTTTATTTGTGAATTCAAAAATAACATATGTAGTAGTAAGAGGATAAACAAGCATCTCATTCAGAAATATAAAATCAACTTATTTTTAATGGGATGTAATTCTTGTTATTAAACTGTATTTTTAAATATATTTAATTTGACATAATTAAAATATATATTAAAATATATATATATTTTTAATTACAAAATATTATATAAAATAAAATCATTAACCTATTACATAATAATATAAATATCAATATATTTTACTTATCAATTTTTTTATATATTTACATTTATAATTTAAATTTATATTAAAAAAATGAAAACATTAAAATCAAATAATTCAAAATAATATGTGAGGAACAAAGTGTGATAAGGCGTGTGCTAGGGTTCCACAAAGCTTTGTTTCTGCCACTATCGATAAGTTTGTTGCTACAATGACTGATACACAAAGCTCTGTCGTTGTTGTTGTCGATGAGTTCACTGCTACATCAACTGTATCAGTCGCAACTCCCCTCGGCTATAGAAATGGGGATCTGATTTGGCTTCGCGGCATTGTATTCCAATGCAAAAGAGTTGTCCACACGGCTGGTGGAGCCTGCATAAGAAAATGCGTGACTCTCCCATTGTCGTCGCCTTGCAGAAACTCAACCTCTCGGATCTGCAAGCTGGGAGATCAAAGGAGCCACCAATGGATGGATAGATCCAGTTTCACTGTGACGCACTCACAATAAAGAGAGGCATTATTAACACTAAAAGGGCTTATGCATGCTACTCTCATCATTTAGCTTCCATCAAGCCCCAGCACGGCCTGGTAGATATGGGAATCCAGAGATCAAGCACGCTCCTGACTTAGATACGCTCTGGAAGACAAGGTTTCTCATATCTCTCTTCCCCTTCTTTTCAGATCCATATCTCGCTTCTTTCTGGAAAAACCATGTTACATTGGCTGCACTCAACGGATCTGGTGTAGAACCTCTCGCATGACCTTGAACACAGGCTGGGGATACCCTCTTCTCTTCAGAGACTTCTATATGGAGGTAAACAACTAGAGGAATCTCTTCCCCTCTCTTTTTATAGTATTGAAAGAGATTCTTCTGTTGTTTTAACCCTTCGTCTGCGAGGGGAGTAGTCGGGAAACCATCCTCTACTCTTGCTTTCTCCTACAAAGATGTTTTCCATGCACAACCACCCAAGAAAAATTCTCAACCCTCTGAGGCTCCCAAGCCTTTTTTGGTTGATAAACTGGAGGGAGTCCCCTCCATAGAAATCTCCCATCCATCTTTGGATGATCAACTTCAAATGTATGAAGAATATGCCATTATTTACCAATTTAATGGACTATGGCCTCGCACAACATATCTATACCAATGGATTCACTCCACATGGACCAACAACAACAAGGTTATCTTCTGCTCGAGGGGTTTTTTGATAGTTGTGTTTGCATTCAGCGAAGATTATTAAAAATCCTTAACTAGAGGCCCATGGTTTTGGGGAACAATAGGGCTATTCCTCACCCCCTCGTTCCCAGACTTCGACCCCTCTACGACTGTCATCACCAAGCTTCCTATTTGGGTTAGACTTCCGAACCTCCCTACACATTTATGGCACTTCTCTGTCTTCCAAGTGATTAGAAAAACCCTGGGCCGCTTTCTGGCAATGGATCCCTCTAGGGGGGAGAAAGGAATATACACCTATGGCAGAATCTATGCAGAAATATACATAAGTAAAGGTCTGCCTAATCAAATCAACCTCAAAGTTGGGGACTTCATGTGGACACAAACCCGGGACTATGAGAACACCGCCTTCCGATGCCGCCACTGCCATCAAACAAGGCACCTTCAAAACACCTGTGTCATGTTACTCACCCAAAAGAAGAAAAGAAATTGCAAATCAAAATCCAAAAGTTGGAAACCTTGTGATCCACCCCCCATGGATAACATTAGGTCCTTTAGCTCGAATGAAGAGGAGGTTGAAGCAAAAGGGGAGGAAGCAAAGTAGACGAAGGACACACCCTTGGAAAGCCCTGAGGGACCCACTGATCCACCAAATACACAGAAAAATACTCATGAGTTTTTCACCTCTGATTTAGACAAGAAGACTCCCCCTACAGTCGACAACAGTCTGCAAGTGGTTCAAGCCCATCCACACCACAAAAGCTGGGTGAAAATTAGCAAAAAGAAAGGAAAAAAATGTTGTATGGAAGAGTCGACCCATTCTGGGTAGACTCCTGTGTCTAGCCTTTTGATTCCCTATTACTCGTTGTGATCCTTTTTGTTTATTTCTTGGTTACTCATCGGGACTAAGATTGATACCTTATCATATCTGGCTTCCCTGCTATCTAACTTCTCTTACTGTAACTTCATACTATACTATATGCTTTCTTAATAGAATTAGTCCTATTTAAAAATGAAAAAATAAAATAATATATCATTTTTGTTTACAGCACATTTACTAATATAATAACCAACCAAATAATTAAAATATATAAACATTATTAAGACATATAATACCCAAATTCAAATTATTGTTTAATTATACGAAAAAAATGAAATTGTTTCTTTAATCTTCCATATTTGCAAATATAATTGAACACCTAGATAAATAATAACCATGAAATTGCCTTTCAAATAAATCCCAAAATTAGCAATGTTAATGAAATTAGTATGTTTTTTTAATAAACGTTAAAATAATCAATTGTCACGCATAACTCTTACTCTTTTTAATTGATCCCAAACACTATAATTTCATTAAATAACCACATTTTAAATCTTTAGGAGCAGAAAGGATTGATGTTAAAACTAAAACTATGATGCAATTGGTTAGATTTCAAAAAATTCAAGGCTTTATATTAAATAGTATTTGTATGACTTGAGGAAACCATTCGAGGTAGATTTGGTAAATTGTATTATGTTTAATATTTTAAGTTGATATTCTATTTATCATCACGCATAAAATAAGATTTGAAAATAAAAATATATTAAGAAAGGAATATAAAGAAAAGGTAAAAAGATATAGTTATTAGAGAAGAATAAAGAAAATAAAAAATGATGAGAAAAATATAATAAATAAAAAATAAATGTACCTGCAATTAAAAGGTTGAATTAGAAGTGATAAAAGGATATTGGAAGGTCGAATTGGAAATTATAAGAGAAGATTAAAAGATAAATAAATGTACCTGCAATTAAAAGGTTGAATTAGAAGTGAAAAAGAGTATTGGAAGGTTGAATTCGAAATTATAAGAGAAGATTAAAAGATTGAATTAGAAGAAATAAGAGATATAATCATTGTGGTAATGAATAAGAACAATAAATAAAATAATATTAAAATAAGGATTATAGGTAGGAAATATATAAATGTAAATTTTTTATATAATGATAATATTTATTTGAGAGGAAAAAGGAAAAATACAAATTCAATTTTAAGATAGGAAAAAAAGAAAAATATAGTGAACATTATGAGAGATGGATAATATTAATGTGAAGAATATATAAAAATAAAATAATAACATGTAAAGAAAAAGAGGTATTATAAATTGTTATATTGAAAATATAAAGTTAGTAATTTATGGGTAATTTAATAAAATGATTTTTATAAGGGTTAAAAGGAGGAGAAGACTTAAAATAAAATGGGTAAAAAGGGAGGGGAAGGAAAATAAAAAAATTAAAACAAACATGTGAAGGGGGGTGGGATAGCTCTCTTCTATCACCCCACAAGAATCCCACACTTTATCTGGACATTCTTAGTTAAGCAATACAATGTACGCTTCCTAATCGAGCTCTTAACTTCCCTAGATTTGAAGGTGAAGATTTCTATGTGAACCTTGTTTACATTCATGTTTTCACTGAGTACTAACATCACTATTTTGGCGTGGAGAAGGGGGGAATCGGCCACCCTACATTTAGGGGTTTTGCATTGATTTGTGGTTTCCCTTTCATTAGTAAGGGAAGGCCCAAGACTCCAAGTCCTTATGACTTGATCTTCCCAGTGTTTGAGAATCCTCCCAAACATTTCCCTACTTCTCTACTAGAAGGAGCCGCAAGACACCACTAGATTCTGAAGATGTGTTTGTTCGAGGTGGCTAGTAGCTCATGGCACACTAGCACTAGTCGAGGGCTTGGGATCGTCACTTCAAAACTACATCACTCTTTCCACCTTGACAACATTGGAGATCATATCCTTCTATTTTCCCACCATTTTTGGTCTATTATCTCCCTCTCCGCTTAGTTCTATGAAAAATTGGTTACAATTAATTATCCTTCTCAGTAATGAGGCATAGATGGTATTGGTAATTTCATTGTCTATAAGATGGTTGAAAAACAACTCATTATGCTAAATCTTCCATAGAAAAGATGTGCAATAAAGAAGGAGAAACAATGATATCTTAAATTACAAGTTTTTGATGTCTACAACCAAATAAGAAATAAGAAAGTAAAAATCTCTAATACACTCCTAGAACTTTCACACAAAAAAATATGCATACCTTACATAAACCTTGAAAATAAATTGTTATGAGATTAAGGAATAAAAAATTTCAAGGATTGAAAACAACTAAATTTTTCAATCTTAAAGGATTTTTCACAAAAAAAATGGAAGAACTATGTGAATTTTCTGAGTCATGGTATTATTAACTTAAATGAACAAAATGGCACCCTTAAATGGTACAAAAATAACGAGCAAGTGAATACATAGTTAAACAAGGATGGCTACAAGGCAGCAAGTCCCTACCTTGAGCAGAGTTGATTGGGTGAAGTATGTGAACTTTGAAAACCATTGCCAAAAATTAACCATATATACCCATTGCCCACTATTATGTCGCATCAAATCAATTTGGAACAGGCATGATTCCAAGTAAACCTCAGCTGTCTTAGTTGAAACTAACAAGCAACTGCATTGTCTTAGTTGAAACAGACAAGCAACTGCACCATACCACTATTAATAGCTTGGGAAACACTGGTCTATTACACCAACCAGATTTACCACAAGCAAAGTATGTTGAGATTCAACAAGAAGATCCTAGTGAAAATTATGCACCTACACTAGGATGGAGCCTCAAGCTATGTTTAGGTGGAGGTATATTTATAGATGCATGAGAAAATTCTATTTATAGATGACGTCTATTTATATATGGTTGAGCAAATTCTATTTATATATGATGGTCTATTTATAGATGTATTTGCGAGTTCTATTTATAGATCACATGTCCATTTATAGATGCTTGTTAGCTATTATTATCCCTTAATATTAGTTGGAACATAAACAATAATCTATTCTCAATGAGCACTTGGAAATAGTTAACTGAAGTGGAAAAACAATTAGCTATAGGAAATTTGAGTTCAAAGGTTGGATGGTGGGACATGCAAGTGGACTTAGTTGTAATTGAGTGATTCGAAGCTGTAACAGAGTTGGATGTGTAGTTATGTGAGTTGTAAAGTACTTTAACTCAGTTAAGTGAGTTAAAATAAGTTGTGTTATTTATAACTGAAGATACACCAGTGAGAGTTCAGTGAATTAATTATTAATTAATTCAAATCAGTGGTCTCACATGAAATTGAACATTTACTACTGTTAACTACATGCATGTCAGATCTAGTGGAGACCCAGTTGAGATGTAGGTGAAAGGGACAATTTGACTATCAGTTGTGACATTAGTGAGTGCACTCATGCAACCACACACACATTGGATGTTCCCATGAGGATTGCGCAGTCAAGGCAAGTAGGATTCCATTCATTAAGGGATTGCTATTAGCTGGGATAATGCAATGGAGGCAGACTATCTAGAGGTAGTAAATTGGCACATGAATTTGCCAATTTTTATGTGATAGTGTGAGACAATTGTATATTGTAAAAAGAGCTCTTGGATTGGAGCTTTGTATGAGATTGTTTCATGATCCATAATATATACATAATATATGATAGTGGGGTTTTTAGCTTTATGCTTTCCCTGTAAAAACATATGTGTTATGTGTGATTGATCTTTCTTCTTGATATTGAAATTGGCGATCGTTTTTTTAAATTCTGCAAGATTTTTTTGTAGAATCGATTCTGTATTTAAAAGTGGCATATAATTTTTAGATCAGGAGAATCCAGCAAATACATAATTTGTATTAAAATTTCTACATTGTATCAGAGCATAGAAGATTGCAATTTTGAAGCAAGAGCTGAGTTTGTTGGTGGAAATAATTCGAATTTGCAGAAAGATTTTCTTGGTGCTACAATTGAGTAAACATCGAAATGGATTTCAATGGCTTGCGGCTATATTATGCACTCGAGGGAAACTCGAACTACATTTCTTGGAAGGACAGGATGGAGGCGGTGCTCAAAGATAATGGCTTGAAGGAATTCATTGACAATGATGTTCCAAAACCCACTTCGACAGATGCTACATTACTTGATGCATGGCAAAAGAAAGTGGAAAAGGTGAGGAGGATTCTGTTGGAAGGTGTAAGAGACTACATTGTCTCAAGCCTTCATGGGAAATCCACACCATATGCTATGTGGAAGGATTTCACAGATATTTTCCAAAGTAGCAATGACCATAGGAAATTGGCGCTCAAAGATAAACTCCGGAAGATCAAGATGGAAAAGGGCGACAACATTCCAAAGTATCTCACGAATTTTTTCCAATGTCGAGATGAAATGGGGAGTGTGGGAATCACTATTTCTGATGATGATTTGATGAGCTTGGCTCTCTTTGGAATTCCTAAGAGTTGGCACAATTATGAAAACTCTGTCAACAATGGGAAAAACTGTCAGATTGGGAATGAATGTGGTCAGATCTAGTGCAGGAGGAGTTTAGGCGGAACACCAGAGATGGATCTTCATCAAAGCATGATGATGAAGAGGATTGTGCTTTGGTTGCCAAGGTAAGGAAAGGGAAGGCGAAGAATTCCATTCAGAATCCAAGTCTAAAGGCAAGAAGCTGGATTTGTCCAAGGTGAAGTGTTTTCACTGTCACGAACATGGGCATCTCGCTACTAACTATCCCCAGAAGAATAAGAACAAGAAGGTTTTTGGAGCTACAACTGGTGAAGCCCTTGCCTCCCAATTTGAACTTGACTTCTCCTTGATCACATGCATGGTGTCAGGTGCATTGGGATCGGTGTGGTATTTGGATAGTGGTGCTTCCTTCCACATGACAGGAGATAAGGATCTTTTCAGTGACTTGGAGGAGAAAGATCTCCAAATTCATATAGAGATGGGTGACAATGGATGATACAGTGTGACTGGAATTGGTACCATTACCTTTGAGAGGGAGTTAGGTAAACCATTTCAATTTAAATATGTTATGCATGTTCGAGGTCTGAAGAAAAACTTGGCCTTAGTCTCAATGTTGGAGGATAGAGGCTATGACGTTGTTTTCAGCGATGGAAAATCTTTCCTGCAACATAAAACAACGGTTCAAGCCAAGAGGATAGGGATTTGAGTTAAGAATATCTACAAGCTAGAGGTAGATGGTTGCACTGCCATGATGGGAAAGGCGGAAAAAGTGGTGAGATGGGATGAGGGTGAATTATGGCACAGGCGATTGGGCCATCTTCATCATGGAGCCTTGAAAGTCATTCAGCAAATATCTACTGGACTTCCAACGGGAACACTTGCTCGGTTAGATCAGTGCAAGGGTTGCACCATGGGGAAGTATGAAAGTCCACCTTTCATGAAAAGGAGAACCGTGCTTTGGTGATCCTGGAGAGAATTCACACAGACATATGTGTACCATTATCGGTTGCTTCAACAACAAAACATAAGTATTATGTTATTTTTGTTGATGAATTTTCTCATAAATGCTGGATCTTCTTCATGCAGAAGAAGGATCAAACATTCTCAAAATTCTGTGAGTTGAAGGCATTGGTGGAGAAAGAGTCGGGGAAGCAGGTGAAGGCTCTGAGGATTGATAATGATGGAGAATACATCTCGAACTAATTCAAAGACTTCTGCAGCAAAGAAGGAATTCGAAGAGAACTCATAGTGCCTCATAACCCACAGCAAAATGGGGTCATGAAGAGGAAGAATAGAACGATCCTGGGTGTAGCATGAGTGATGTTGCATGATCAGGGCCTACTAATTAATTTGTGGGTGGAAGAATGCAACACTACGGTTTATGTGAAAAACCATTGTCCTGATAGAGTACTTGGTGTGAGTACACATGAAGAAGCTTTCACTGGTAAGAAACCAGATTTTTCACACTTTAAGATTTTTCGCTCTGTAGAAATTTATAAACACAATAATTTATTTTTGGATTCTCCTGATCTAACAATTTAATCTTATGTTAAATACACAATCCTTCCACTTAATTCTTTGCAGAAATTAAATCTCCAATTACAAAACACATATGAAGCAAAATCAATCGCACATAATAAGATGTTTTACTGGGAAAGCTTAAAGCTAAAAACCCCAAATATCATATATTATGTACATTAATGGAACATGTAATAATATCATACAAAGCTCAGCTCATAGAGATCTCAATACAATATACAATCGTCACACACTGTCATGCAGAAATTTGCATATCTATGCACCAATTTCTTGCCTCTTGACAACCTGCCTCCACTGCGCAATCCCTATTGAAGAAGATCCCTGAATGAATTCGATATTCCTTTCCTTGACTTCGCACTCCTCATTGGCATCTCCAATGTTTGTGTAGATGCATTGAATGCATCACTATAGTCACAACAGATAGTCCATCTCACCCTTTCACCTATCTCTCCACTGGGTATCCACTAGATCTGACATGCAAGTAGTTAACTGTTGTATTTGTTCAGTTGCAAGTAAGACTCTACTTGTGCATTAATTAAATAATTAATTCACTCATCTTTCACTAGTGTATCTTCAGTTACAACTAGCAAAATTGAGTTTAACTCACTTAACTGAGTTAAACTAAATAAAAACTCACATAACTACTCTTCCAACTCTATTACAACTTGCCACTATCAGTTATAAGAGAGTCCTCCATGCATGAGTCACCAACCACCCTAGGAATTGCGTAATTGATTCAGCCCACCGATGTGCGTAATTCCGCTGGACACAATATTTGATATGATGATACCAGATATCTATATGCTTAGATATATCATGAAACACATGATTAATCGAGAGTTTAATGCAACTCTGATTATCATAATGAATCACTGTAGGATACAAATGAGAACCGAACAAACCACCAGGATATTCCTCATCCAAATAGCCTCACATGAAGTTTGACTTGCTACCATGTATTCTACTTCTGCTGAACTGAGTGCCACAGATCTCTGTTTCCTGCTGTACCAAGGAAGAGCAGTAGATCTGATACTGAAAACCCCTCTTGATGTGCTCTTTCTATCCATTGGGTTGCTTGCCCAATCTGCATCCATGAAGCCATGCAACTTCACCTCATCCGTCTGTCTATAACATAAACCATACTCAGATGTGCCCCTGAGATATCTTAGGACATGATTTCCCACCTTCCAAAAGAGCTTGGTAGGCTTAACCATCGCTTGACTAAGCTGGTTCACCACATAGCATATGTCCAGTCTTGTATTAACTAAATAAATGAGAAAACCCACCAATTGTCGATAGACAGTAGCATCCACTACCTATGCCGATGTAGCATCCTCTTTCCTCCAATTTCCTGGAAGAGGAGTATCCATGGGTTTGCAGTCCTCCATGTGAAGCTTATCGAGTATCTCCCGAGCATACTTGCCTTGAGACACAAACAATTCACCTTCTCGCTGCCATATTTCCAATCCAAGGAAATAATGAAGGAGACCAATATCCTTCATCTCGAACTCCTTTGCAAAGTCCTCCTTGCATGAGTGTATCAGCTGCTCATCACCAATCAGTATTAAATCATCAACATAAAGATTAATGATTAAAAGCTTACCCTCCACCACAATCTGGTATAGGTTTGCATCCTCCTCACTCTTGGTGAAGCCAAGTCTAGTGAAATAGCTATCAGTCTGAATGTACCAAGCACGGGGTGCTTGCTTCAGCCCATACAACACTATTTTGAGTCTGCACACATGCGACTCGCTACTGAAGAACTCAAATCCTTTAGGCTTCTCAATGTACACTTCTTCCTCAATGATCCCATTAAGGAACACAGTCTTCACATCCATCGGATGAATGTGCGAACCCATCTACGCTGAGAGAGCAAGGATGGTCCTTATGGAAGAATATTGTGCGACAGGTGCAAAGTTTTATTCATAATCAATCCCCTCGATCTGTGAGAAGCCCTAGGAAAAAAATCTTGCCTTATACTTCTCGATGCTCCCATCAGCAGCTTGCATTACCTTTTAGATCCATATTGAACCTACCATTGATTTACCAACCAGCCTTGGAACAATCTCCCAAGCACTATTTCTGACAATGGATTCATACTCCTCCACCATGGCATCTACCCATGTGGGCTCCTGCATTGCTTCCTCAAAGGAAGATGGCTCTATCACAATACACTTTCTCATGAGAGCCATGTATCCAGTATATTGGTCAGGTGGTTATCTTTGTCTACGCTGTGAAGTAGGGACTCTTACATTTTGTGCCACATCAAGCTTCAACCTCTTAAATTATATGGTATGCCTTCTTCCAGTTCTGATGTTTGGTTCTGCATGAGTGGACTCCTCCACTCCATGATCCTCCTCCTGTGGTTGATCCACATCTTGAGGGTCATCTTTGGGAACAAGCAGTTCCTCCTCTGCATACAAGTGTAGCTACCTCTGAAGATACAACTTCATGGGTTTCTCCTCATTGAATTTTATATCCCGTTGCACCACAGTCATTCGACTATTTGGAAAATACACACAATAATTATGGGGTGTTTCTATGTACCCAAAAAATATCCCAATTTTTGCGGTCGGCTCCATATTCTTCTTGGTGTTCTCGATCACATGAACATAAACAGATGAACCAAAAATATTTAAATGAGAAACATCTACCTTCTTACCAATAAAAGCTTCTTCAGGTGTACTGATGCCAAGTACTCTATGAGGACAACGGTTTCACATATAAACTACAGTGTTTCATGCTTCCTCCCACAAGTGCATTGGTAGGCCCTGGTCATGCAGCATAGCATGTGCAACACCCATGATCGTTCTGTTCTTCCTCTCCACGACCCCATTCTGATATGGGTTATGAGGCACTATGAGTTCTCTTTGAATTCCTTATTTTTTGCATAAGTCTTTGAATTCGTTTGAGATATATTCACCACCATTATTGCTCCATAGAGCCTTCACTTGCTTCCCTGACTCCTTCTCCACCAATGCTTTAAACTCACCGAACTTTGAGAATGTTTTATCCTTCATGAAGAAGATCCAGCATCTATGAGAATATTCATCAACAAAAATAACATAATACCTATGTTTTTCTGTTGAAGCAACCGAGAATGGTCCACACATGTCTGTGTGAATTCTCTCTAGGATCACCGACGCACGATTCTCCTTTTCATGAAAGGTGGTCTTCAAAAACTTACCCATCATACATCCTTTGCACTGATATATCTGCGCAAGTGTACCCTTGGGAATTCCAGTAGAAATCTGCTGCAAAATCTTCAAGGCGCCATGGTGAAGATGGCCCAATCTCCTGTGCCATAGTTCACCCTCATCCCGACTCACCACTTCTTCTTCTTTGCCCACCATTGCAGCGCAGCGATCTACCTCTAGCTTATAGATATTCTTAACTCGAATCCATATCCTCTTGGTTTGACCCATTGTTTTATGTCGTAGGAAATATTTTCCATCGTTGAAAACAATGTCATAACCTATTTCCTCCAACATCGCGACTGAGACCAAGTTCTTCTTCAGACCTGGAACATGCATAACATCTTTCAACAGAAATGGTTTACCTGAATCCCTCTCAAAGGTAATGGTTCTAATGCCGGTCGCACTGTATCTACCATCATCGCCCATCTCTATATGCACTTGGAGATCTTTCTCCTCCAAGTCACTAAACAAGTTCTGCTCTCAATATGTGGAAGTGTTACGCAATTTGTCGTCCTACCATTCCCCCGTCCCGCACAATGGAGGACCCATAATGTGACCTGTGAACACTGTCATGCACTGAAAACATCATCATTGCATCCCTCTGAGTATGAGCTTCATTTCCCCTTGAGACATCTCCTTGCAAAATCCATGAAAAACAGCTCTTTTTACATTGGCGCGGGTAGACAGTTCAGTGCTCGCGCCAATCAGGGAAATCCTGTAAAGAGGTCGCGCCACTTGGCGCTCTGTCATAGAGCAGCAATCGCGCCACCCATTTTAGGGACTGTTTTTTAAATATGGATGGCGGAAGCTGAGTTCAAACAAACTCACAACCACTGCCTATCTTGAGTTGGGAGGTTTGGCTACGGGAGTTCTATGGAAGGGAAGTAGTTTTGCCACCTTCTATGGAACCTTCCTTGTTGATAGGGCCAATCCCATAATAATAGGGATCCCAACTCCCACCTTCCCCATCTATATAAGCTTGCTCAGATCCATGGCAAGCTAGTCTTGAAGTGCTGAAGCTTTGCATCTCCTATTCACAAGTGCCTTTGTGCTGAAAAGAATCCTTCCTTTCCCTTAAGGCCCATTCGAGCAAGGAGACCATTGTCACGAGACTCTGGAGAGGTTTCCCTTTCCCCCGGCGAGCTTTGCGAGGCGGGGACAACCGGAGACCCGCGCGAAGGAGGCTGCAGCGTCAGAACTTGGTTGTAACTTCTATTCGTTTACCACTTTAATAGATGACTATGATTATGGTTCCACTCTTTTTTCCATTATGTTAATGCGAGTAATGTCTTTTCTGACCGATGTTTAGTTACGTATGCTGGTTCCTATGCTTGTATCTGTTTGTTCTTTCTGTGTGCAGGTGTTCATCCACGGAGATCGTGGAAGGATTGTGATCTGCCAGGACTGAAGGACGGAGGCATCTCTTTTTCAGATCGAGCGCTGGAATCCAGGTAGGTTCTTATCCCAAATCTTTCATTCGTAACTAGGAGCCTGCGTCATAGCATTGTTTGTTTGTTGCTAGACCCCTGCTGGGCTAGTAGGGATCGCCTCTGTCCGCAGAGGGGATTTACCTTCTCAAAAAATTGGCGACTCCGCTGGGGAGCCGTCCGGTTTTCCTTGTCTCGTTTATGATTGGTTCGCTTTGATTGTTTCTCCTTGCTTGATGAACCTTCTGGGTTGGGTTCTTTCATTATTTTAGCCTTGTGGTTTGCTTAGCTTGTGTTGGTCTTTTTCTCAGATTAGCTTGTTTTTAGTTTTCATTGAAGAATTCGACTGGCGCGGGTTTTTACCGGACAGTCGCGCCACTTGGCGCGTGTTGCATTTGTCTGTCTCGCGCCACTCGGCCTCTGGCGCTAGTTTCAAGGCCACAGTCGCGCCACCCCTGTGACTTTTTGAATTTCTTCAATTTTTGGCTTTCTGAGCTTGACCAATACTTTTCTTCTTGATTTCCTGATTGTTTGAGTGCATTGGAGCCTGGTTTGACTGGAATTCACCGCTATCCTTTGGTTGTTTGCCTCTATCTATCTGTTTCACGATTTGAGCCCTAGGGCATCTAGTGGCATAGTGAATCGAGCCCTCCTTGGGAGTTTTGGTGTCTTGATTGTCCCGTCGACTTGTTGATTGATTCTCCACGCCCTCTTAGCAGTCTTTGATTGTTTTGTTGCGTCTTTTGAGTGATTGTTCATTCTTTCATTCAGAATTCGTTTGCCCTTGCTTTGGACACAGATCACACGGTCCATTGGGTGTTTTCGAGTCTTTCTTCGATTTGAGAGACTTTGGGTCGATTTAGAGATTTGGTTGCTTGCTTTGTTGAGTGAATGTTGTTTGCTTTGCTCTCTTAGTTATCATTTCTCCAATTGTTCCTTTTTTTTTCAGTGCACATTAGCCATTAAACATTGAAAATCAAAAAATATATAGTCTCTTTTGTTTTTTAATTAGTGCAAATTGTCATCTTTTCCGTATTACTAGTGATTAGTGTTTGAATGAAAAGTGTGCAATTGCATTAGTTGCATTAGAGACATTTTTGTTTGTATTCCGTTCATTTCGTTTGTATAAAAGCTCTCAACTCTTATTTAACTAGTTTTCATCGAACGAAATGTTGCACTGTGGCATATAGCTTGCATTTAGGAGTCTTTCGAGACACTACATACGATAGGGCCTGGAAATTGAAACTTAATTGAAGATCAACTGTGAAATTTATTCAATTAACCTAAGGCAACATTGGAACTTAACGAAACATATTTAGAAGGTCTAGGCTAGAGACGTGTTCCGGCGTCGTTAAACCTAGCAGCTGTCGTTCGCCTGTTGGCTTTAGACAGCGCTAGTACGGACTTGCGCTCCCCGTACCGTCGCGTATATAAAGGGAGACCTCTATAGGTTTTCAATCCTTTATCCACAGGAAGCCGAGTCTGCCGCCCTATACCCGTGATACACCGAACACAGCATTCGGGGAGACTACCTGCACGTACCGAAAGTCCTTGGTCGATTTCTGTTTCATTATTGAAACCAAGGTGTATATTGCAGTTCACGGATATTTGGTACACCCTTTGTGCCTAGTTTTTCTTGAGCAGTCATTTGGTCTTTTCTGACTCCCTAAACTTGAAAAGACCGTCAAGCGCTTGTCCTTTCACGCTTGTATCAACTCTGAAAGAGATAGAGTCATCTTTTTATCGTTTCTTGACTCTTAAAACATGAAACGGTAGAATTTGTTTATTTTCCAATGTCGTAAAATCAATCTCCCACGATTACACACCCAGTTAGATATTGCTTGTTGACCGTTTGATCGTGTGTCTTAACTCGTTTTCAGCCCGTGTGTGGTTTTGAGTTTGATGGCAACTTTTCCAGAGTTCACCAACCAAGGAATCCCCTCAGAAGGGAATCCTGGTCATTTTCCTCCTTTTGGAAATGTTGGTGCTCCTTACATGGCGACGTTGTCCCTTCCTGGATTAACGGTTGGGTTGCCTGTTTGGTTGTTCTCAACCTCTGTAGTTCCGAATGTCTCCACTACCGTTCAATCAGCTCCTCCGATGGAACAACATCATGTTGATTCCAAGGTGGACCTCTCCCCTTCTTCGCCTGTTTCTGCGTCCTCATCTTCTACTTTGCCTGGTGAAAGCCTGGATTCGAGTAACCAGGTGGCTAAAAAGAAGAAGAAGACAAAGAAGAAGAAGTCTGATAAGCGGGAGGCTAAATGTACGGCTACTGTTTCTGAGATATCTCCTCTTGATAACCCTTCCAACCCTCCTCGGAAAGTTAAGTTCCCCTGCATGTTGTGCACGGGAGACCATCTTCTTCGAGACTGCCCTGGCATTCCCAAGGTACTCGAAGTATGGTCCAACGGTCCCCCACCGTTGTCTTTGGCTTCCGGGAGTCAGGTTGGGGGCACTGGTAAGGCTCCTAAGAAGCAGGGTAAGATCACCAATCCCTGTAAGCTGTGTGAAGGGCACCATGCTATTCACCTTTGTCCTTATATGGATGAAGCCAAGCGAGTCTTGGACAACCTGACTGTTTCTACACCACGCCTCCCGGCTGGTTATAAACAGCTTTCTTTGAGTCTTCCACCGGCTGATGCCGTGATTGGTCAAGGGTCATCTTTGGTCGATCCCACTCCTCCAGAAATTCAGATTCAGGAATCCGTTCCCGACCAACCATTGGTCGTGGGATCGGTTGAACTGGCCCCATCTGCGGTGCACCAGGTCTTTTCTGTTGAGAGTGGACCCCATAACCCTCATGTTCTTCTGGTTTCTTCAGATTCTTTAGACTTGGAGAGAGATTCTCCTGTCCCTGTACTTCAAGAAGTTTCTCCTCCGCCTCCCAAGATGGAGGCTACGGAGGATTTTCCCCCCGCCTTCGAGATGGAGGTCGTGGAGGAGGCTTCTGCTTCTGTAACATCAGGGGAAGACCTTCGCATTTCGATGGTAGCCCCTCCGAGTAGTTTGGTCGCTTCCTTTGATTGGAACCGATTTGCAGGATTTCGCCTTCCGTCTTATGTGCCTTTCGAGATCACGGTACAGGCTCTTGGTCTGGTTGTACCCAGCACCATTATAGACGAAGGTGCCTCTGTTAGTATTCTGTCTTCAACTACCTGGCAAGCTTTCGGTTCGCCGCCGCTTGCGCCTATTACGCAGAATCTGCTCACTTTTAACAGAAGGACGAGTCAACCGTTGGGGATCCTTCCAAGGTTACCTGTTACTTTGGGAGGCAAAACCGTCCATATGGACATGATGGTCGTTCCAGGCCCCTTGGATTTCAATCTGCTTTTGGGGCGTGATTACACCTATGCCATGGGAGCGCTCGTCTCCTCCCTCTTTCGTGTGGCCTGTTTTCCGCATGAAGGAAGGATCGTGACCATTGATTAGCTGTCATTCTTTGGTCCTACTATGGCAACTGGTCCGCCATCACCCCCTCCTGGTTTTTATCCACCCGTTGTATCTGCCTCACCGCAGGTCAACTATGTGGCCACTTACCCCGTGCCTGTGCTCAGTGATGATGCCGTTGTGCATAATGTGCTGGGGGCATTGGGTCCTGACTTCCAGGATGTTTCCCTTCCATCAGGAGTGGAACTCTTGGAAGCGCCGCCTTCTTGTTCATTTTGATGTAAGCCGGTCGGAGCACAGTTCCTTGTCTTGTGTCAAGCTCCTTAAAAAATGAAACAAGGTTTGTCGGAGCACAGTTCATGGTCTTGTGTCAAGCTCCCTAAACCATGAAACAAGGTGTTTGAGGATAGTTCTTTTAATGTGTCAACCTCGTTAAAATAATGAAACACGTTCCCATTCAATTCGAGTCTTTGATAAGATCTCGTAAAATCCCAGTCGAGTCTTTTCTTTTGATCTTGTAATTTGAACCTTCACTCCATCTGCTTTTCATATGGACTGAAGCTTGGGGGGCATGTACCTCAAATTGAGTCACCATGCTGGGGGCATGCTTACTTTTTCAAGCATAGTTTGTTTCCGTTTTCAAGCTTGTGTAAAAATGAAACCGGTTTCAAGCATAGTTTATCTTTGTTTCAAGCTTGTGTAAAAATGAAACCAACTTCAAGCAAAGTTTCCTGATTTCAAGCTTGTGTAAAATGAACTTTCCCATATTTACCCTCGTGATTGTTTGGTTTTATCACCGTTTTTACCAGGGATGAGCCTTTGGTTTTCTCACCCATTGTCACTATCCGTCAAGCCGATCATATGCCTTCACTTGGTTGTTTTTAATTGCTTGAGGAACCGCCGCTATGAGTGGTCTTGTTAGCCAGCCTCTCGACCTTTATTTGTTCAGAGTAGTTCCACCATTACCGGAACCAGTTGCTACCCTTTATACCACTCGTTCCTCCAGGAGGAGTCATCTTTCAGCTCTTTTCTGACTCTCTAAATATGAAAATATTGCCGAGGCCCTTGTCGTTTCGATCTCGTTAAATTGGACACGAATCGACATCCACCCAGTATAAGTTTAACCCTTTTTCGGGCTGAGATGGATTGATTACGAAAAAGGAATACCCTAGCCTATCGCGACTAGGAGGTTTTCCCGGATATTGTTTTCTACCTTTTCGGATCTGGGGAACTATTTACGAAAAGGGACCTATGGAGTTTTCTTTTCAGCTGTCTTTTCAAACTCTCTAAACATGAAAAGACGCCGAGTTCTTCCTTTGTCAGACTCGTTAAACCCTGATGACATTGGATTTCGTCGAAATGACGTTCTCCGAGTTTCTCCTTCCTAGGACTCGTTAAATACACTAGGATGGATTCGCCCGAAGGGCGGACTTATATCACAAGCATATGCTATCCCCTTCAAGCTTGTTATCAAAAATAATTGGGGTACTCGCCAGAAATGGTGGGGGAAAAAATGGAACCATCGTCGTTATCGTCGGCAGTATGTCGCTCTTGAACATGGCACTTGTCTGCATCCGTGTCGGGTTGGGGACATCTCATCTCGTTGTTTCACTTTGCTTCCATGGGTTTGGGTAATCTCTTTTGACCTCTCATCTGTTCACTGCCTCGTCGCCATGACCTTTGATCTGTTGATGTCAAATACTGCCAAGTCCATTGCCGTGCCGTTTATATGTTCAAGAGAAGTTGGCCTCTGCGAATATCAACCTTCCTCCGTTTCTCATATGATCCTAATTCACAACAAAACATTATGTTCCTCTGTCTCGTGTCGATGATGTGGGAATCATTATGGCCCACCTTCGATCAAGATCACTTCCTGTCGACTTCAACTCATTATCCAGGAAGTTGGTCTAGAGACTCCTGATGGTACCTTGGGGCCTGCATGCCTTAATGGCAGGTTCGTCGCATTCGGCGAGAGGTTTTCATTATCGACCTCCGATCGGATGATTCTGCGGGTGTTCGACGTCAGCTCATTTATTCACACGCCGTGGATTGTACCTGTAGTACCTTGAGGACCATTGTCATTATCGGTGGTTCCTCTCGCGTCTGTTAACGGCTTTCATCATTGGCTGGTAATCAGGCGATGTTCTTGCATGTTCGACATCAGCTCACATATTCGCGTGCTAGAACTTGTACTTATTTGGGTCGAGATGGAGCGCAAGACCCTGGATTGAGTCTGTTGTAATCCAGGCTGCGATTGTGGATTATTGTCATTATGTACATGACTCAATGATTGGATGGCTGCGACCATACCTGAGTCTATTTGTTTGATCTTAGATGGATGGCTGTGCCCATACCCTGGATCCGGATTATAGCATACTCTGTTCGGATGGCTGCGTCCATACCATATATATACATCGTGTACTTAAGATATCAGTTGTATCTGTCTATGCAGGTTTTCCGACGGCGGGCCTTCAGTCAGACATGTTCTCGTAAAGCATTTCACCCCTCTCTCTCTCGGACCTCATGCTTTAGGGGGCATCTGTTACACAGTAATTTGTCACCGTCCCTACCATTCCCCGTCCCGCACAATGGAGGACCCATTATGTGACCTGTGAACACCGTCATGCCTTGAAAACATCATCAATGCATCCCTCTGAGTATGAGCTTCATTTCCCCTTGAGACATCTCCTTGCAAAACTCATGAAAAACAGCTCTTTTTGCATTGGCGCGGGTAGACAGTTCAGTGCTCGCGCCAATCAGGGAAATCCTGTAAAGAGGTCACGCCACTTGGCGCTCTGTCATAGAGCAGCAATCGCGCCACCCATTTTAGGGATTGTTTTTTAAATATGGATGGCGGAAGTTGAGTTCAAACAAACTCACAACCATTGCCTATCTTGAGTTGGGAGGTTTGGCTGCGGGAGTTCTATGGAAGGGAAGTAGTTTTGCCACCTTCTATGGAACCTTCCTTGTTGATAGGGCCAATCCCATAATAATAGGGATCCCAACTCCCTCCTTCCCCATCTATATAAGCTTGCTCAGATCCATGGCAAGCTAGTCTTGAAGTGCTAAAGCTTTGCATCTCCTATTCACAAGTGCCTTTGTGCTGAAAAGAATCCTTCCTTTCCCTTAAGGCCCATTCGAGCAAGGAGACCATTGTCACGAGACTCTGGAGAGGTTTCCCTTTCCCCCGGCGAGCTTTGCGAGGCGTGGACAACCGGAGACCCGCGCAAAGGAGGCTGCAGCGTCAGAACTTGGTTGTAACTTCTATTCGTTTACCACTTTAATAGATGACTATGATTATGGTTCCACTCCTTTTTCCATTATGTTAATGCGAGTAATGTCTTTTCTGACCGATGTTTAGTTACGTATGCCGGTTCCTATGCTTGTATCTGTTTGTTCTTTCTGTGTGCAGGTGTTCATCCACGGAGATCGTGGAAGGATTGTGATCTGCCAGGACTGAAGGACGGGGACATCTCTTTTTCAGATCGAGCGTTGGAATCCAGGTAGGTTCTTATCCCAAATCTTTCATTCGTAACTAGGAGCCTGCGCCATAGCATTGTTTGTTTGTTGCTGTACTTCGCCGGGGCTAGGTAGGGATCGTCTCGTCCGCAGAGGATTTACCTTCACCTTCTCAACAGAAGGAAGCACCACTATCAAGATACCACATCAATCTCATTGTGCTTGAAACAAAGCATGTGATCAAGGAAAAATCAAGTTCAAATTGAGAGGCAAGGGCCTCACCAGCTGCAGCTGCAGTAGCCTTCTTTTTCTTCTTTTTTGTGGGCAATTAGTGGCAAGATGCCCATGTTCGTGATAGTGAAAACACTTCACCTTGGACAAATCCAACTTCTTGCCTTTAGCCTCAGATTTTGGATGGGATTTATTCCCCTTCCCTTTCCTTTGCTTGGCAGCCAAAGAAACCTTGTCTCCTGTCATGTGGAAGGAAGCACCACTATCAAGATACCACACCGATCCCATTGCACTTGAAAAAAAGCATGTGATCAAGGAGAAATAAAATTCAAATTTTGAGGCAAGAGCCTCACCGGCTGCAGCTCCAGCAGCCTTCTTGTTCTTCTTTTTCTGTGGGTAGATAGTGGAGAGATGCCCATGTTCGTGACAGTGAAAAAACTTCACCTTGGACAAATCTAGCTTCTTGCCTTTAGCCTCAAATTTTGGATGGGATTTATTCCCCTTCCCTTTCCTCACTTTGGTAGCCAAAGAAAAATCCTCTTCATCATCATGTTTTGATGAAGAGCCATCCCTGGTACTCCACCTTATCTCCTCCTGCACTAGATCTGACCAAAGTCGCTCCCAATCTGGCAGTTTCTCCCGCCCATTGACAGAGTCTTGATAACTATGCCAACTATTTGGAAGCCCAAGGAGAGCCAAGCTCACCAACCCATCATTCACAACTTGTATTCCCACACTCCCCAGCTCATCCCTACATTAGACAAACTTCGTGAGATACTTTGGAATATTGTCGCCCTTCTCCATTTTTATTTTTCTGAGCTTATCTTTCAGCGCCAACTTCCTACGGTCGCTACTACTTTGGAAAAGATTTTTCAAATCCTTCCACATTGCAAATGGAGTGGCTTTCCCGTAAAGGCTTGACATAATATGGTCTTTCACACCTTCCAACAAAATTATTCTTGTCTTCGCTACTTTCTTTAGCTAGGCGTCAAGTAATGCAACATCCATCGAAGTGGGCTTAGGAACATCGCTATCGATGAACTCCTTCAGACCATTATCTTCAACCACCGCCTCCATCCTGTCCTTCCAGGCTATGTAGTTAGAGCTTCCATCAAGTGCATAATCCAATCACAACCCATTGAAATCCATTTCAATGTTTAATCAACTATCACACCAAGAAATTCTTGCAGCAAATTCGAATTTTCCACCAGCACAACACTCAACACTGCTTCAATATTGCAATCTCCAGTGATCAACTTGCTCTGATACCATGTATAAATTTATAGACACAATAATTTATTTCCATATTTTATTGATCTAACAATTTAATCTTATGTTAAATACTTAATCCTTCCACTTAATTCTTTGTGGAAATTAAATCGCCAATTGTAAGACACATATGATGCAAAATCAACCGCACATAAAAGGATGTTTTACCGAGAAGCTAAAAACCCCAACTACCATATATTATGTATATCAATGGAACATGTAACAATATTATACAAATCTCAGCTCATAGAGCTTCAGTACAATATACAATCATCACACATTGTCATGCAGAAATTTTCATATCTATGCACCAATTTCTTGCCTCCTGATAGCCTGCCTCCACTACACAATCCCTGCCAAAGAAGATCCCTAAATGAATTCAATATTCCTTGCCTTGACTACGCAATCCTCATTGGCATCTCCAATTTCTGTGTAGATACATTGAATGCATCACTATTGTTGTGGTGGATTCAACACACAGGTGTATGAAATTGCACACGTTTAGAGAATGTGGTATTTTCTCTAAACCATAAGTAACAGGTAGTATCTGGGGGGAGCTCAGAAGTATAAGACTTAAATGAAGCAATACACTAAAGTATGCTCTGTTAAAAAACTAAAACTAAAAACACAAAAAGAAGTTGTAGAGAGTTCCAAATAGTAACAAGGTAAACAACAACTCGATGGCCTTCTTCTTATTGAATGCTTGGAATGAAAACAAATATTACCCACTTGCCAAAGGGCCTAGGCAGTGGCTCTAGGACCCAATGCAAGGATGTTTTTCCTTCAAGTTCTTCCTTCTAACGCAGTTCAACTCTCTCTCTCTCTTCTGCAATGGGCTAAGATTGTTGGGTGGCCAACAATCAAGTCCTCTTCTTCAGCTCTTGCTCCTTGGGTCACATAAGACACTGGTGTTGCTTGGGCAACTTTGGACAACATAACTTTGTGATAAATCATTGTTCATCTCTTTGTGGGTTTATATAGGTGAGCTTTCAAACCTCCTTCCCTCCCTTGGTACATGATGGATGGTGACCCAAGGGAGGGGCATTATTCCATTGTGTGCTGAAATATGCCTTTGTGTGCTCACACAATGCCTAAGGGGGCACTGGTGTTGTCCTTAGGCAGCTTTCAGATAAGGATAAAATGTCCTTTGCTTACTTGTGGTCCCGGAAAGATAATTTTTTCCACTTCCAGGAATGCGCACTTATCGGGCTCCAGTGTGTGCAGAAGGCTCTCTTTTCGAAGGAAAAAACGCTCATTTGAGCATTTATGACTGGTTCAAATTTGATGTTCTCAAAACCTTAGAGATTTTAAATAATTTTTGATTCGATAATGTATCCCAGTCCTGTAAATCCTTAGGCTCAACATTAATTGATGTCATTTTCTGTTGTACGATTTTCTAGTGTTAACAGATGCCCCCTAATGTTTGAGGTCTAGGAAGAACTGTATAGCTGAAATACAATATAGTTTATTTTCTGTATCATACATAGAGAGAGAGAGAGAGAGAGAGAGAGAGAGAGAGAGAGAGAGAGAGAGAGTGAGGCTTGCGTGTAGAAGAGACAACACCTTGCACCGGTTCTGAGATAACCATGGCCTAAGGGACCCCCTACAAGAAGACAAAATATACAACATATTTTCAAAATTTCAATGAGGCGGGCATGTCCCATGCTCGTGATGCTATGGCTAGTAAAAAAAAATTGACAGATACATGTGTTTTCTATGTCACTACTATGGTAGTGATGTTGGTGGTTGTTTACGACGACTGCTGACGCCCTCAGGGGAATTTTTTCTTTGACGATAGGTGGAATGTGGTAACCATATGCGTAATCTTGGTATGGAATATCACTACGCAATGTACGCATATGTACTAGTTGGGACCTTCCTGTGTAATAATTGTTGTTAGAGACACTTATAAAGGAACAGGTCTTCGACGGATCTTGATCAAAGTGCAATGGTTGTAAGGTACGATACCATCGTGACATGAAAGCTTTTGCTGTAGTCGAATGTCAAGAGGATCGATGAAATCTATGGACAATGATGTCTCCCATAGTGCCACCCGAGGATACCCCCTTTGCCTGGGGAGGGGTCATCCAAGGTACCGCTTCCTTTTTGGAAAAGAGGTGTTGATGTCGACAAAAAGGAAGCCTTAACCAAAACATAATGGGTTTAACATAGGCATGTTGGTGAGCGATAGCTAAAAACGGATGATGGGGATTCAGTGGCCCGAGGTCAAAGTATATTTGAGCAGCTTGGTGGCAGTCATAGGTATTTCTGAAGGGAAAAATCCGTGGAGTCGGTAGGACTTCTAGGGTGGGTATGAATCGGCTATAATTGTCATAATGGTGCATGCATGGGGGGTATGAAATACTTCAACCAAGGGAGATGGGGGACTGCTGCCATAGGAGGAAAAAGTGAAATATGATGGTGAAGAGGCGAAGGGAGTTGTTTGTGATCTTTGTACACATACCAAAAGAATAAAATAATGGGGTTTGGTTTGTACAAAACACAGAGACGGGTACCTCAAAAAATTAAAGAGGGTTGCTCACTTGATGGTGTGAGGATGGTGTTTCGCTGGGGTATGGGTCCCATTAGTTGGTCTCATGTGCGGGGTTGATGAAGCATAAGATGTCGTAGATGGGTTAATGTTGATGGATGTATGGTGGGCCAAATGCGGTGCACGGAGGTGCGCTTTCATTCTTCTTGTACAACCCGATCATCCGGGAAGGGGGTTAGTTTAAATGGTGAAATTGACCTTATGCATGGTATGTGGATGGGCATTAGGTGCTTCCCAGACTAAAAATGGTATGGCCATGGCATCACTTGTGGGGTGATGTATGGTCTACTTGAGATGACGATCGCCATGGAGGGGAGGCTCTATCAACCATTATGGACGTTTATCATATGCAGGGTGAGATGATGATAAACGTGGTCAGGTATGAGGACCCTATGGTTTATTTTTGATGGAGAAATGATGTCAGTATATGAAAAGTTTTCTAGGACTCTATCATGCTGAGGGTAGAATGATACCCGCTCCAGAACTCTCAATGGTCAGCGTTGTGAACGGTTTGTAGGTTATTCCTGCAAAAAAAAACTACCTCAAGTGAAAGCATCTTATTTTCATCCAATATTATTGAAAAACATGAATTTTGGAAAGGAAGATGGGAGGGTGCATACCTTCTGGCACTGAAAAAAAATTATTTTTTTAGGAGTGTGAATGTGTGGCATTGCCTCTGTTTGTTGAGAGTTGTTACTTGGCTCCTAGATTTGATTTCAGTTGTGGTTTCCCCCAGACTAAGATCATGGGGGAGGGTGTTTTCGGTCAGTGCCCCCCGTCTAGAATCTCCCTGAATACAGATTACTACTGCCTAGGTGACCTTAGGTCAAATACCTGACCAAGCCATCTGCAGTAATTGATGCGCCTGAATCTCAAGAAGATGAGGAAACCAGGTTTCCGTTTCCTTGGTTGGTGTATGGTGACTTGGATGGAAGAGGGACAAATGGTTGTTGATCTGGTGACCTTCGTTGCTCCTATAGGTACCAGATGGTACATGGTTCATTTCCAGATGCCTGGATGGAGGGATCCTTTTGATAGGATCGCTTGACCGCACGTAAGGTGTCCCTATATCGTGGGACCTCTAGGCAACGATAAGTGCAGTGCCCGTAGATGCCACAGATAGCGCATGTGTGATTGGTACACAGTGGTTTTCCTGTACTTTTGGTGGCAAGTTCCTTTTTATGGGAATGCCATTTTGAGGTGCCTGCCTGGTAGCCAAGGAGTGGTTTTAATACATCCAACTCTGGGCGTATGTGAGTAGGGTGTCATGTGACATCACATATAGCGCAGGTTGATGACTCCCACTGTATGGTGGGGGTCACCACTTTCTTTCCTTTCTTGGCAATTTTCTTCACCGCGGTTTCCAGTTTTGTAGTGGGGATTTCCCTTGTGGGGGTAGTTTTGACTGTTACTTGGGTAGGTTGGGGCTCCTCGGGACCGAGGGGATTTAACCCAAACGCAGTAACGTTGGTAGCTGGCATTCTTGGTGGGGGAACGAGATACCACACTCGGAAGGCCAATGATATGTTGGGCAGTACCAGTGTTACCAAGACCTTCTGGGAGGTGAAGCCAGTAGGTGGGTATAGGAAAGGAGTTTGGGAGGCAACATAGACTATGGAGGTTGTAGTAGCTGATGCCTCGGTGTCATTATTGCTTGAGTTCGTGTCCTGACTAACCTCGGTACTTGATATGGACATCATGCACACCGGGGCCCCTGTGGCATCATGCAATACCTCAGGGATAATAGGAGGATCTCCTAGGAATGAGCTTAGGACGGACGATGGTTTGAATTGGCCAAGGCCATATTCTTGATATTGTACAAGACCATCAGTGGTTGTGTCTACATAAGGTAGAACCATATTTGTGTTGGTCAAAGGATGATTTTTAGTGTGTGTCAGTTGGTCTACTGTGATGATTTGATCCTCGTGGGGGAACATCATGATGCGGAAAACGAAGGATGCTATGGCAGACATGCCGTACATGTAACTCTGCCAAAGGAGTATATTGTAATCCAAGTCCAAGACTTCTATGTCTATGTGGACCGTTTTTTTGGCTAAGAAGACTGGTACATTTTGGAAGAGACTGACGGGGGTCAAGGGCCAGCCGTCCTATGCTCTGAAAGTGATGACGAAAGGTTTGAGTTCTGGGGCTCCTAACTTCTGCCATACATTCTTTGACATGATGCACGTGGATGCACCCTCGTCAATGACACATCGGTGAATAGTGATATTTTGTACCAATACTGGTATCTAGAAGGTGACCATGGAGGGAAGCCTAGCGGTGGCTTTGTCTAAATCAAAATCCATCATGCGTGTGTCGACAAGGTCAATGGCACCTGAGGAGAAAATTAGGCCTTTCTCATATTTTGGGCACGACTGCAGTACCTCCAAAGCGAACATAGCAACACGTGACTGGGCTAAATCGTCTACGATGTTGTAATTGTGGGCTACTTTAGAGTAGTTACCTGCTCACCTATTAGGCCATTTAACCATTTTTGGCAATGGTTCCAAAGGAATCTTTGGAATGATCAAAGGTGCAGTCAGCGCGCTTGTACTAGCCCCTGACGTATTGGTGTTTGGTGGGGTGTCGTAGCTACGATTATGGGTTTGGAAAAACATTTCTTCGCTAGCCATGTAAATTTCATGGTTGTTTTTCTCGGAATCGTTGGGGTTTTACTGCTGAGTGCTGAGCGTTACTTGATGGGGGAAGGGTTCTTGAATAACTGCAGTTATCTGGGAAGATCCTCCTTGTCCTCAGTTACTCTGAAGCTTTTTAAGCTTAGAGAGTTCAAGACAGTGGTGAGTATAGTGCCCGTACTCACCACATATCGAACAAGAATGGTTTGTTCGTAGAGGTGGCCGCTTGCCTTGCTTTTGGGCATTGCTTGGCTCCTGGTTCTGGTTCCGGTTGTAGTTATTTCCTGGCCGGGGCCACGGTGGGCGCTGTTGGTTGATGCCCCCCTATCCAGGGTTCCCTTTGAGTTTGTTTTTTACCTTTATTTTGACCACGTTAGGAGGGTAATTCTCCTGTTCATATTGGTGTGGCTGATTTTGGGATGGCTGCACAAAGTTCACCTATGCATTATTTTGCATTGGTGGGTTCTGTGGTTGGGACTGAGCATACTATTGTCCTATGTTTTCACCTAGCCGTTGGGGGGCGATTTCTTCCCTTAGTTTTTATTTCTGCATACTGCGTCCCCCCGGCCTGAGGGTAAGGTCCTCCTTGGTGCGTTGGCGCCCTATTAGTCAAATTTTGCTGCTGCATATGATGAATTTGAAATCCAGGTTGAGACATGTTTTTAGTAGACCCATGTGTGTAACCGGGATTCTGACTACTGCTGCCTAGGTACCCTTGTGTCATTGACCCAATAAGTCCGTCTGTAGAGTTCGACGCGCCTGGAAATTCTTGATAATATTGTAGGCACGGGGCGTTAGGCAGGATATTGTATATGTATCCTGATTGCGTATAGACCAGTTCAAGCTGTTGGGCTTTAATGATTGCGTCCTCTTCAGATGTGGGGTTACGTTGCACCACATCCTTTGAAATCTTCGCCGTCAAAGTTTTCAAGAATAAATCTAAAAGGACTCGGTTGTCGAGTTGAGCTTTGCATAAGCTACGACATCGTCTCCACTCATGGAGCTGTTCAGAAATGTGGGTAGAGGGATATTGTCTGAAATGAGTGAGTAACTCCATTCCCGAATTGTGGTGAATGGGTAGCTGAAAGTATGTGAGGAACGTAGTAGCGAGGGCGCTAAACGTTCCATGTGAAGCAGGGGGTTTTTCGATGTACCATTTCGCGGCCACTCCTGTGAGAGTGCGTTGAAACAACCTCAATCGAATAGTATCATCAATGATGTTATTTGATGAGCACCACAGGTGAAAGGTCATTATATGATTCCCTGGGTCTTCCTCTTGCTTGCCCTCAAAATTTGGTATGTCTGAAGGGAGATTTGTGGGCATGGGAGGCCAATTGGGGTCGTGTGCGATGGGGTCATTAGTGAGCTTGGTTAAATCTGGTAGATTTAACACCGCTAAGAAGGGTGACTGAGAGGTTGACACCATGGCAACGTGTGAAGACATGAAATTCTGGTTAGAACGAGGGTTAGTCTGTGACGTACCCAGTTGTGAATTCAGCTGGCTATGCACTCTTCTACCCCCTAAGGGACGAGGGGGGATTGATTTGTGGTGTGGTGTTGGGAGACTGACTAGGGTTCCCAAATAAGGTTGCTCCAAGAAAGGAGGAACCAACCACTATGGCAGCGTTCCGTCTTTGACGACTAATTGGCGAAAGACCTGGAACCCCTCTCGATAATGGGGGGAGGTCCAAAAGATGCCTGGACCGATGAGGTTTCATTGGAACCGATTGAGGGTCGTCTAGGTTAGGTTTTGGAAAAAAATTTCGAGGGTATTGAGTCTATGATCATGACAATTTTATGGCCACATACATAAGACAAAGTGGAAATGAAAGAAATTTCCTTAATTTAATCTATGTGAGCAATCAAGCAAAAACTGGTTTTGTTTGTTTGCACGTGATACTCAAAAAATACTAGAAGACCTAATAACATCCTCACACTCTCAAGAGTAACTAGGCCTTGAGAGGATTTCTTATGAGTGCTGGCATAATTTTTCGAAAGAACTTGTGACACCGCCAGTCAGCCGAAGAGAATCAACCAAGGTAAGGGTAGAGGGTCTGGCGCTTGCCTGCACCATCACCTATAGGGTAAAGGATGCCCTATTTTTGGCCACTAAGAACCATCATCCCATGTGATTTTTTGAGTCTTGGGCTTCTTTGTAGTCATCTAACAGTACTGAGTATCAGCCGGGTCAGGTAGCACCAATTGATACTGCAAGCACTGCGCCTAAGCCTAACCCCCTCTGAATCGGGTCTCTGCCGCACTCGGGTTTTATTTTCCATGTGCTGATAGGTTGATTTTAAAGCTCCCTAAAAATGCAACTTCTATGTTTCAAATGTGAAGCGTGATCAAGGTGGCTTATTGGATGCCTACCCCCTTCATCCTAACTTAAACTATAATTTCTCATGTGGCCCCTGTGGGGAGAGTTTAATGAGTTGGTTTAAGTTATTTTTAGGTGGCTTTCTTTTCTTAGTGGGTGAATGTGTGTGAGCGCATGGTGAAAAATCTCATAATTTGAACATATGGATATCGTGATCCTTTACAAAATTCCCCTAGTTAAACTATGTGACGTTGTTCCTTGCTCAAATAAAAATCATTTGCGGATAATGGGCCACTTCCAAAACCTCATAATTAGTCTATGTGAGTGACTAAATGGAGATGGAGAATCACAAATATAGAGTGTTCATATGCTTGTCTCGGGTCACCCAATGGAGGAAAGACAACAGAGATTACTTGCTCTAACTTGCGATTCAATCCTAGTCCCGCAATTTCCTAAATGCAAAAATTGAAATTTAAACTAAACAATTTCTACACTAACTTATGCATGTGTGGTCATAAGCCACTTACTTGGAATAGTTAAACTAAGTGTGCATACCAGAATTTGCAAAAAACATAAATTGTTTGGAAAGCAATAGTTAATTGGTCCCCTACTTAAACTATGTGAACACTTTTTGCAAAAAACCAACTTAAATGAAAACTAACTAAATTCCTACAAAAAGCAGCAAAAATCAGTTCTCAGATGCTGTGGGGTATCAACACAGGTGTTGGCAGATACATTAGGGGCTGCCCAACACACTTACAAGCAGAAAAAATGCAGAAGATAGGGAGAAAAACTCTCTCTGCAAATTGCGCGCAAAAACCTCTGACAGGTCCGCTTTCCTACGCGTAGGTCACCTATGAATGCGCGCCCTACACGTCTGTGTGAAAAAACAGTGTGAAAAATTCCCGCAAGTAAAAAATAAAAAATTAGGAGCTGCCTTCTTCAGTCTGTCACTTTAGTGAGTCTAGGGACTACAAGATGGGTCAGAGGACTATCAGCTCCACTCCAGCATAGACTAAGGGTCTCTTGCAAAATATGGCACAACCACATAAACTTGAAACATGTCAGTGGAGTCGTCAATCCTGTTGTGGTGGATTCGACACACGGGTGTACGAAATCGCACGCGTTTAGAGAATGTGGTCTTTTCTCTAAACCATAATAACAGGCAGTATCTCGGGGGAGCTCAAAAGTATAAAACTTAAATGAAGTAATACACTAAAGTATGCTCTATTAAAAAACTAAAACTAAAAACACAAAAAGAAGCTATAGAGATTTCCAAACAGTAACAAGGTAAAAAATGGCTCGATGGCTTTCTTCTTATTGAATGCTTGGAATGAAAACAAATCTTACCCACTTGCCAAAGGGCCTAGGCAGTGGCTCTAGGACCCGATGCAAGGATGTTTGTCCTTCAAGTTCTACCTTCTGACGCAGTTCAACTCTCTCTCTCTGCTGCAATGGGCTAAGATTGTTGGGTGGCCAACAATCGAGTCCTCTTCTTCAGCTCTTGCTCCTTGGATCACACAAGACACTGGTGTTTCTTGGGAAAATTTGGCCAGCATAACTTTGTGATCACCCATTGTTCATCTATTTGTGGGTTTATATAGGTGAGCTTTCAAACCTCCTTCCTCCCTTGGTACATGATGGATGGTGACCCAAGGGAGGGGCATTATTCCATTGTGTGTTGAAATATGCCTTTGTGTGCTCACACAATGCCTAAGGGGGCGCTGGTGCTGTCCTTAAGCGGCTTTCACATAAGGAGAAATTGTCCTTTGCTTACTTGTGGTCCCAGAAAGATACTTTTTTCCACTTCTAGGAATGCGCACTTATCAGGCTCCAGTGCGCACAAAAGGCACTCTTTTCGAAGGAAAAAGCGCACATTTGAGCATTTATGACTAGTTCAAATTTGATGTTCTCAAAACCTTAGAGATTTTAAATACTTTTTGATTCCATAATGTATCCCAGTCTTGTAAATCCTTAGGCTCGACATTAATTTATTTTGTTTTCTGTTGTACGATTTTCCAATGTTAACAACTATAGTCACAACAGATAGTCCATCTCACCCTTTCACCTATCTCTCCACTGGGTCTCCACTGGACCTGACATGCAAGTAGTTAACTGATGTATTTGTTCAATTGCAAGTAAGACACTACTTGTGAATTAATTAAATAATTAATTCACTCATATTTCACTAGCTTATCTTCAGTTACAACTAGCACAACTGAGTTTAACTCACTTAACTGAGTTAAACTAAATAACAACTCACATAACTACTCTTCCAACTCTGTTACAACTTGCCACTATCAGTTATAACGAAGTCCTCCATGCATGAGTCACCAACCACCATAGGAATTGTGGCAATTCCTTCAAACCTCCACCGATTTTCCAAATCCGTTCACCGAAATAAAGTGCTCCAAGAGAATAAGTTACTATTTATTGTCTGATTATTATTAAGGGCTAATAATAATCGACATGCATTCTATTTTTAGATTAGCGATCTATAAATAGACTTTGCCCATATTATAAAAATAGAAATTCATCCAAAGATAGAGTTTTCTCAACCATCTAGAATCAACATCCTGCTAATTTTAGAATATTCTCACCATTCTAAAAATAGACATACACCTAAAAATAGCCTGCGGGCCCCACCTAGTGAAGGTGTTTAATTTTTACTAGGCTCATCATCTTGTTCAATCTCAACAGGGTCATCTAATTATGTGCATGTGACCAAGAATGTTAGGAAGAATCTGGAGCCGACTGCTGAAGTTGGAATATTTGTGAGGTACACAGAAACACCCCATAATTTTCGTGTGTATTTTCCTAACAGTAAGAAGACTATTATGCGACGGGATATAAAATTAGATGAGGGGAAAGCCATGCAGTTGTCGCTTGAGATGGAGCTAGAATTGCATGCGGAGGAGGAACTATTGGTTCCCAAAGATGAGTCTCTAGATGTGGATCAACCACAGGAGGAGGTTCATGGAGTGGAGGAGTCCACTCACGCAAAGCCAAACATCAGAACTGGCAGAAGGCGTACCACAGAAGCTGATAGGCTGAGACTTGATGCTGCGCAGAATGTAGGAGCCCCTACTTCACAGCACAAAAAAAGACAATCTCTTGACCGATTTACTGGATACATGGATCTCATGAGAAAATTTATTGTGAATAAGCCTTATTCCTTTCAGGAAGAAGTGCATGAGCCCACATGGGTAGATGCAATGGTGGAGGAGTATTACTCCATTGTCAAAAACAGTGCTTGGGAAATTGTTCCAAGGCTAGTTGATAAATCAGTGGTATGTTCAAGATGGATCTACAAGGTAAAAAAAGCTACTGATGGGAGTTTTGAGAAATACAAGGCCATATTTGTGGCCCATGTCTTCTCATAGATCGAGGGGATTGATTATGAAGAAACCTTTGCACCTGTCGCAAGGTATTCTTCCATAAGGACTATCCTTGCTCTCTCAGCACAGATGGGCTGGCACATTCATCAAATGGATGTGAAGACTATGTTTCTCAATGGGATCATTGAGGAAGAGGTATACATAGAGTAACTTGAATAATTTTAGATCTTCAACAGCGAGTCACATGTGTGCCGACTCAAAAGGGAATTGTATGGGCTGAAGGAAGCACCCCGTGCTTGGTACACTCAGATAGATAGCTATATCACTAGATTGGGCTTCACCAAAAGTTAAGCGGATGCAAACCTATACCAAATTGTGTTGGAGGGTAAGATTTTAATGATTTTTCTTTATGTTGATTATTTAATATTGACTGGTGATGAGTAGTTGATACACTCATGCAAGAATGACCTTGTAAAGGAGTGCGAGTTGAAGGATAAGAGCCTCCTTCATTATTTCCTTGGATTGGAAATATGGCAGTGAGATGGTGAAATTTTTGTTTCTCAAGGAAAGTATGCAAGGGAGATACTAGGTAAGTTTCACATGGAGGGCTGCAAACCCATGGATACTCCTCTTTCAGGAAACTACAGGAAATAGGATGCTACATCTGGAGAGGTAGTGGATGCTACTGTCTATCGATAGCTAGTGGGTTTGCTGATGTATCTAGTGAATATGAGATCAGATATTTGCTATGCAGTTAACCAGCTAAGTCAAGCGATGCTTAAGCTTACCAAGATCTTTTGGAAGGCAGGAAAGCATGTCCAGAGATACGTGAGGGGCACATCTGAGTATGGCTTATGGTACAGATATATGGATGAGGTGAAGTTGCATGGTTTCACGGATGCAGATTGGGTGGGCAGCCCAACAGACAGAAAGAGCACATCAGGGGGGATATTTAGTATTGGATCTACAATTGTTTCTTCATATAGCAGGAAGCAAATATTCACGACACTCAGTTCAACATAAGCGAAATACATGGCAACAATTCAAGCTGCATGTGAGGCTATCTAGAGGAGAAAGATCTTGGTTGGTTTGTTTGGTTCTCATTTAGATCCGACAGTGATTCATTGTGATAATCAGAGTTGCATTAAACTCTCGATTAATATTGTGTTTCATGATAGATCTAAGCATATAGATATCTGATAGCATCATATCAGAGATTGTGTGTAGGCGGAAGATCAATGTTGATTCAGTACATTCCTATGGAAGATCAGGATTCAGATATTCTGACGAAGGCACTCACCGAGAGAAATTTCGAATACCATGGAGACAGGATTGGGGTGAAGGATAATCCCTTTATTTTTGAGAGGGAATGTTGAGATTCAACAAGAAGGTCCTAGTGAAAATTACGCACCTACACTAGGATGGAGCCTCGGGCTATTTTTAGGTGGAGTTCTATTTATAGATGCATGAGAAAATTCTATTTATAGATGATGTCTATTTATAGATGGTTGAGAAAATTATATTTATATATTATGGTATATTTATAGATGTATGTGGAGTTCTATTTATAGATGCATGTCAGCTATTATAATCCCTTAATATTATTTGGACAATAAACAATAATCTATTCTCAATGAGCACTTGGAAATAGTTAACTAAAGTGGAAAATTAGTTAGCTATAGGAAATTCGAGTTCAAAGGTTGGTTGGTGGGACATGCAAGTGGAATTAGTTGTAACTGAGTGATTCGAAGTTGTAACAGAGTTGGATGTGTAGCTATGTGAGTTGTAAAGTAGTTTAACCCAGTTAAGTGATTTAAACTCAGTTTCACTAGTTGTAACTAAAGATACACTAGTGAGAGATCAGTGAATTAATTATTAATTAATTCAGAATTAGTGGTATCACATGCAACTGAAGATTTACTACTGTTAACTACATGCATGTCAGATCCAGTGGGGACCCGGTTGAGATGTAGGTGAAATGGACAGTTTGACTATTAGTTGTGACATTAGTGGGTGCATTCATGCAACCACACACACATTGGATGTTCCCATGAGGATTGCGTATTTAAGGCAAGCAGGATTCCATTCATTCAAGGATTGCTATCTGCTGGGATTGTGTAGTGGAGGCAGGCTATCTGGAGGCAGTAAATTGGCACATGGATTTTCCAATTTTTGTATGATAGTATGAGACAATTGTATATTGTACTAAGAGCTTTTGGATTGGATATTTGTATGAGATTGTTTCATGATCCATGATATATACATAATATCTGATAGTGGGGTTTTTAGATTTATGCTTTCCCCGTAAAAACATTTGTGTTATGTGTGATTGATCTTTCTTCTTGATATTGCAATTGGCGATCGTGTTTTAAATTCCACAAGATTTTTTAGTAGAAGCGATTATGTATTTAACAGTGGAATATAATTGTTAGATCAAGAGAATCTAGGAAATACATAATTTGTATTAAAATTTCTACAAAGTAGTTGGACATATGAGAAGACTTGTACAGTTGAAAACATAAAGCTCAAAAAATTCACCATCAACATCTGAAGACTTCGAAGACTTCGATGTGACAGTAAAGTTTGTGTGAATCCCTGCTAGAACTTTCAGTAACCCTTGAAATACGACAAAAAAAATGTGCTGACACACTTCCAATAACCCAAAATTTTTTCATTCCTCCACTATTCATCGATGCCAACTGTACTCTAGCATAGCTCTAGAATAGCAATTGTAAAAATGGAAATAGAATATAATATATACACTTGAAAAGTTGTTAATCTACATGTCAAAATAAATAGAAAAGTCAGGGGAAATATGTGAAGCATTATATGATAACAAAATCCAAAACAGAATTGACAAGATGAAGGTCAGTAAGGGTTGAGAATTTTACCTTAGGAATGATACAATTCCTTGTAAGAAGACAAAAAACTCGCAGGGTACAATATGCAACCAGTGGAAGGGATGTAAGAGGATAAGCTATGGTGTTGGTGTATGCAAACCTCTACAATGGTTTCAATCTTCCAGTGTAGCCATACCCATCAGAGAACTTGATACGAACGATCTAAAATATTAATTGGCGCAGAATCCAGATCCCTTGAATTTAGGACGTGAAGGCATGCAGTACATTTAAATCCAACATCGAGCATGCATTTAAAACCCAATCAAAATATCTCCAGTGACAGAACCATAATTCCACCTAATCTGCATGTAATATAAGATCTGATTCGTATTTGATCTTGCTTCAAGAACAGTTCCCTAGTGCTTGGTTGCCTAAGCAAAATGTTGCCTTATTCTGAAGAGAATTTATGCACATTCAGGATTTTATTTTTTTACAACTACAGTATAGAGAAAACTAATTCATTGAACTATAAAAAATCCACAACAATCAAAGAGATGCAGATCCAACTCTATTCAACATACCTCTTTTCCCATTCAGATTTTTCTTCATATCCACAACTGATAACATGAATAGATTATTTCAATAAAGAAGCAATATATTATGTTATACAACGGTGCCTAACAAATAGATATAGGAAAGCCCACTTCAAAGTCATACCGTATATTAGATAGCATTTTGCAGAAAGGAGGAATAAAACAAACGTTAAAAATAGTTATGTCTATGTAATATGGTTACATTGGTTTGTTTTTAATTTGGGTGGTTTGTTTTTAATTTATGCCCAAGAATATAATAAAAATTGAAATAAAAAATTTAAAAATTTAATTAAAAATAAGATAATACACAAAATAAATAAAATTAAAGTAAAACTGAAAGACTTGTCATCGAGTGTTGCATGCATTTCACGTGTCTAAGCTATTGAAGAGCCATAATAGCCTACAATTTCCAACTTTTCACAACTGGAAGTGTTGGTATTTGGTGTTCTGTGAGTCACTACAATTAGTTAACCAAGAATCGCTTTGATGTATTCATTGTAGACATAAGAAGTAGGGCATGGTATTCATTGTAGACATGAAAAGGAGGGAATGACACTAGATCAGTATTTCCAACTCCAAGTCCAGCGATATTTCCAAATCCATGGAGACACCTTCCAGGCCTTTCATAGTTTCCCACTCATACTCTATCCTCGGTCATCAGAGGGAAGATAGCGACCCGTCACTAGAATTTGTCGTGAATTTTTTATATCTAAAGCACCAGGGCATATAATCACCCATGTCATGTAGATTTTGAAAATTCCATTTATTTGTAATGCACAATCCTATATTGGTGGACCTTGACTATGATTTTAATAGTTTCTTATGAATTGTGAAAATTCCAAGGCTTTTATAAACTAGGAATCTTGTCATGTTGGTTTTATAATAGCAATTTACATCTAAAGCTTGTAGGGGCACAAATAGTAGTCTGGTGAAGAAGTCTTCATGGTCATGGGTGGTGTAGAGGTGCTATCAATGTCACAGAGTTTCTGCAACAATCTTATCTAATCGAGTCAAGAGCCTTCAATATTAGATAGCAAGAATGACATCATAGATAAACATAGAGTCATAAGTATCATAATATCAAAGCATCTAGAATCAGGTACGAAATCCACACCAGTTTCACCCTTCTTGTCCTACTCAGTAGAGATTGTTTCCGTGTCTTCATATTTTAATAGAGTAGAAATGCACTTCCTTCTCAAATTGAATTCACCATGATATTTTGAAATAATAGAAAGATAGGAACTAGGATCACATAGAAAGAGAGTTGCATGGGTTCAATTCCTTCCTCTTTCCATATTTTTCTAAGCCAGCTACATTGTAATGTGATATTTTCAGATTGGAAGATGATTTCCAGATTGGGAGAAAGCATCTTCCAGATTTTAAAAAATAAATAAACTTATAAACTATAAAAGGAAACACATTGTAATTTTTTATTTTTTATTTATTTATTTTATTTTGTTTTTATTTTTATATTTTTATATTTTTAAGCCTGTTCCAAATTATTAGAAAACAATATATAACTTTAAAAATAAAATAAAATAAATGAAACATAGACTGAAACTTTGTTGAAATAAACCTCGTACCTCTAAACCAGTGTAGCCACTAGCCCCAAGAAACCCCACACAAAAAACTTCACCAGCTTTCTGCATCCCATGTTTTGAGGATTCCATTGTCCAGGGTGATGCAGCCATAGAGGCTCTAATGCCCTCAAATTTGATGTTTCCTTTTATTGATTGTTTTGCAACAAAAATTAAAGGAACTCCGTAACTTCCAACTTGTATTCTCATCCTGAATGAAATACAAGTAAAATCATTCATAATAAAATAAGAGAAAACCACACAATGAAACAATTGATTGGGCATTTTAAAATTTTGTTTGCGTTTACAGATTTTTACAACCCGAAATTAAAATCTTAAGTTCATGGTTTAAGCACTATGAGCTCAAGCTTGAGTTCAAGCTATGAATGAAGGGGGAGGCATGAGGTGCAGGGGAGGCATGAGGTGTCGAGATCCAGGAATATGACCTTTCCTGGATTGTGAATTGTTTGGTTGTGAAATCCGAAGAAGCTAAAATAGTGATCGTTGCTGAGTAATATGCCTCATTTGAGGATTTTGCGTTATCATTCCAAGTGATTATGGTGCTCTTTGCGTCCAGCCAGTGACAACAAAAGGGACATTCATCTTGTGTAGACATCATAAAGTATGTAGAGGTATGTTGAAATTCCATTTTTCTTAGTTCTACTTAGTTTTTTTGTTCAAGAATATTAGTCTTACCTCCATTGTCTTCTATGACCCTAATGTTTCGAGTGGCAGGTGGCTCTTGCATCTACCTGAAAGTTGAATGATGTTTCAAGTGGCAAGTGGCTCCTGCACCTACCTGAAAGCTGAAGGAGGGAGGACACATATGCACCCTGCATGGCCAAGAGATTTTCAACGACTTGCATGCAAGCCACTTGTTTTCATCGGCATGAGGCATTTTTTTTCATCCTAGGTATAGGAAAACCCTGTATGAACCCTACACGAGCCATTTGTTTTCATGATCCATATACCCCTCATAGTTGTATATAAGGATATACAAAATGATATCTTAAAAATTAAGTATATAAGGATATACAAAATGATATCTTAAAAATTAAGTATATAAGGATATACAAAATGATATCTTAAACATTAAATGCTTAATGACTAATGCTAGAATTACTTTTAGGTGCAAAAAGTGATCATGAAGTATATCATATGTATATGAGTATTTCCTTGATATGCCTCGATATGAGGCCAATAAGATGGAAAAATGTTTTATTGGATGTAAAAGAATATTCATCCAAATTTGATAAGAAAACTTTGCTTAAAAAATATAATGTCTTCTTTTGGTTCTCGTGTGAACTAATATCTTTCGAAAAAATGGTTACAATAGTCCCTGCAGCCCCATAGGGGCTAGGACTAAAAAAGATATGCACTTAGAATAGAAAAAATATGCACTTAGAATAGAAGATGAATGAAATGGAAATAGAGTATGGTCCAAGAATACGGGGGCAAGTGAATACATAGTTATAAAAGGATATGCACTTAGAATAGAAAATGAATGGAATAAGGATAGAATTTGGTGGTGGAGACTCATATGGAAGATACTTTGTCCATTAAAAGGTAGAATTAAAATGTGGTTTGGCATTGTCAAATAAATTAGTTATAGGGTCCAATGGGAAGAAAATGAATCCACTGCTCTCTAATGAATATATTATGTGTAAATTATGTGATAAATCGATAAATTATTTATTTGTGTCCATCTCCCTTAGTTGGGGGTCCAGTGGCCAGCATTCCATCGGTGTGGATTCGGGGGCAGTGCCCTTGAAGCTAAAAACATATGTAAAATTTCCTTGTAAAAATTGTAATTTCATAGTCAGTCTAGGTCATTCATTAGAAGGATGATTTGACGATATAAATGTGTAATTTATGGATTTTTCCCCTAGAAGGAAACCCCTAGTTCACATGAGGGAATTGTAATGCGGCTATGTGCTGAGTGTGTATTCTGAGCGAGAAAGAGAAAGGGAGACTAAGTGAGAGAGTAGAGGAAACTACAACGAATCTGTTGTAGGTTGTGTCTCTTCATTTTGCTGGATAATATAAAGGAAGGACTAGCTATTTCTCTGTGGACGTAGCCCAAATTGGGTGAACCACATATATCTCTGTCTCTCTTGTTTGATATGTTTCGTTTGTTTGTATTTATGCATATTTTTATGTGTTCCATTTCTCTGTAAAATATAATTTTCTAACAAATATGCATTCCATAAACATGGTTAGCCATCTCTATTCAAAGAATTTGTTCAAATTCAAATATTTTTTTGCAAAAAAACCATATAATAATACAAAAAATATAATAATGTTATTTTAATCTAATTAATATATAAAATGGTTTCCATATTAACACATAAAATATTTTTTCAATATAAAAATAATTTTAGTACAATACATATTATCAACATGGAAGAAATTTACAAATACAAAATCCAAATTGAAGTTTGATACACACATTCGGCATGGAAGGAATTTACATAAAAATACATATCTCCTTACCCATATGGGAATCCCTTTCCATATGGCAAAATTTATAGGAGAAAACACCTCCTTTATTGTGTATGACTTGGACAATGGGCTTCTATGTCTTCACCTGTTCCTCCTATATATTTGTAATTCTTTATATAATCTAGGAAGAATTATACATAATGTTCCATTCTCTATATCAAGATTATGAATATAAACTATATATTTTTAGTTCATCTCACAAAAAAAAAAATTATAATGTTCCAATCTCTATATTTGCTCTACCCTTTAGCAATATCAGATATGCTGACAACTTCTACAATGAGGAAACCCATATTTAACCGAGAAATTTTTTTAAAAGAAATGCTCAATATGTATGTTCTCAGCCTAATGTATAAGAACAATTGTACTCTAACCTGCAGTTTCTTCCATGTAGTTAGGTTAGTTATGGGATAACCAATAGATCATGCTAAAAAAAATCAGTTTCTCTTTTCACAATGCCAGGAAGCTTAGTCCATGCCCATTAAGTGGAATTATGCTTTTATAAAAATTAAAATTAATTTTCATTTAAGGGGCAAGGAGTTTCATAAATTTTGGTGGGTAGTAACCACTACTCCTACGTATTAAAGTGTTAAACAACACATAAATAATGGTGTGTAGTAACTCTTGGTAACTATATTTATTTACATCTTGCTCCTATCAATTTGTTATGCAAATACTTGCATAAATTTTCAAAGATTTTAATTTTGGTTGATTTTTCTATGAAACTTAACAATGAAAAATCACTCCACAGATATATTAAATTGATGACATAAATATTGCAACTGCATCCAAAAATTAGGGGAGAAAAAATTAAGGCAGTGATCTACATGGTGCAAAGGCTACAATAAGACCTTCAAGTTTATGGTCCAATAAAATGTATAAATATTTGTTTTTCAAATTAAATCAGTATAATTTTTGTTGGTCAATGCTAAACTAATAGTGGTTACCCATCAAACTTCTGTTTTCAATGAATTCCTACATGATTTTAGAAAAATTAGACTCGAAAATGCACCAGAAAAGCACTAAAAGTTGCACTAAAGACAACTCATATATATAACTAACGAATTTTTTTATCATGGACATTCACCTCCACTTTATCATGGAGACTTTTAATATGGAAATATGCTTTAAATTACAATACCATAATCCAATACCATGACATATCAATATCCCATGCCCTAGTAACTCATTTCATATGACACTTGTACATGTAGAATTATTTTAATTAACCAATTTAATTAAAAGGGGAAAATGACATAACTACCTTGGAGACAAATATAAGCTTTGATTTATGAATAATATTAAGAGTATTCTAGAATATTCTAGGGAGGTTAAATCCTTACCATCCACCTAATAAATATTAATAATTGAATTAAAATTTTGGAAACTCTATTTCAAAATAGATGAGCAGTAATTATAAATTTATTTCAAATTTTTAATACCATTATTAATCATAAAAAATTTAATATATAATTTAAACATATATATATATATATATATATATATATATATATATATATATATATATATATATATATATATATATATATATATATATATATATATATATATATATATATATATATATATATATATATATATATATATTAAAAAAATAAAACATATAACAAGGGTTTTATGATGAAGATTAGCCTCCTTTATCATTAAAATATTTAATTTATAAGTATGGTTTGTTACAATACCATGGCTTATCAATACCACATACTTATAAAATTATAAGTCATTTCACATGACACTAATTCATATAATTATTTTTTTAATTATTAAATTTAATTAAAAGAGAAAAAATAACATAACTACTTTAAAGATCAATCTCAACTTTTAATTTGTTAACTCTAAAATATTTTATGAAAATTAATTTTTTACCATTTACTTAATTATTTAATTATTGATAATTAAATTAAAATAAATAAACCTATTTAACTATATAGTTATATAATATTCCAACTTTGATTAACCATAAAATTTTATAGTATCCTACTTTTGTTCTAAAATATAAAGTTTTTGATAATGTAATAAGGATCCTTTTGAATCAATATCCTTTTTATTGTTATTATAAAGGATACGATGATGTAATTCGTATATGGAATATTATAACTAATTTCAACAAAAGATGAGGCAAATAGAGGTTTCTTGAATCTTTATATGTTACGAATTTTATTTAAAAAACCCTATATAGTTTAATTTCCCAAACATTTATATAATTTAAATTTTTTTCTTTATATATTATTTTTCATTATATTAATTACTAGCAATTGCACCATATGTCGTAAAGGAAAAGCTGTAAAGCAGTAACATAGGAAATAGTAATATAGAGGAAAAAACCATAATGCCAGACAATTCTGGAAGTTTTCTGGGTTATTTCCAGGGCTGGAAATATTTTCTGTTGCTTTAAAGATGACAAAAATTGGAGAAAAGGAAAAATTAAATTGAAATAAAAAATGGAAAAAATCATTAGAATGTTTACCACAAAGCATGGTCACAGTTTTTGTGCCACTATGCATGCACCAGAATTTGGGGCAGTGTGCCCTAGTGTGAAGAAGTCATTTGCAATTACAGACAACTTCACAAATAAGGCTAACCATCTCATTAATCAATTAGTCTCTGTATCAAGTCTTGATTCAAATGTTCACGCATCCTCACAAAACTTCCATGTGAAGCATTATTCTTACCATACCCAATACCAATCAATCACATCTCTAGAAATAAAAATATTTTGTGCTGAAAATTAACAAAATTCTTTGATCCATTTCTTCATATTAACTACTCTGTCACCAAGAATGCCTTAAACAGATTAAATTTTGTTGGGTAAATTGGCATGAGTTCAAAACTTTGTATACTGCATATGAAGCCCACAAGCTTTCAAGATAAAATCCAATGTACCAATGAAAGAGGAAACACGCATAGTCAACAACCATGAACTGTTTATTCCTGGAAAATACAACATAAAGTCCTTATTTTCTTAGAGAAATGAAAAATTAACTACTTCTAGACATGGATATTTAATAGCCTCACTATGACAAATGCATAGCATAGATAAAAGTATCTGGAATGCTTCAATTCATACAACCCCATCATATAGTTGACTGCTGCAAACTGAGCAATCATGCATCCCAAAACCTTCAAATCATCGAGCAGGCAGCCATATTCCTGCATTTCAGCAAAGAATTTGAAAGATAACATACACTCTAATTTGTCAATGCTAAATGGCCTTTCTCCAAGTTGAAATCACATTATTATTTTTTTCTAAAAATAAAATAAATAAAACCAGACATACCTTTCATTACCTTGGCTCAGGTTTATTTTGGATTTGCCAAAACTCATGGAGATGAAGAATGATCACAAAAAATTGTAAAAGATCATTAAAGATTACGAAACAATAACAAAAATGCAAAATATTGTACTTTTTACTTTTCTGTTAAAAGAAATCACCGAACACACATCACACATTTTTGATAGACACTCCTCAGTATACTGTTACCCTGGTGCAATTTTCATTCTCTTTTGGCATACCTTTCCTTTTTCTTCACTGTAAGAAAACAAACAGGATTCATATTTGTTCTATAGTTGAGTTTTCCTGTCATAAGATATGATTTGATAAAGTAGAAGGAGCTTATCAATGGTTTTCTTAACTATTGGAAACACATAAACTCAGATGGGGAAGGAAATTTTTTTTTTATCATGACCAATTCAAATCAATCATTACTAAAAGAGCTTCAGACTTGGCTTATTCACTCACATTAATAGTTAGCAACAAGAATATCCAAAAATCTAAACCAAGAAACCCATTACAAGCCCACAGAAAATCATTTCTATGAGAATCTAAAGAACTGCAAGTGTGCAGGGCTGTAAACATGGGTTCCCATCATTATTAAAAAAAATGAAAACCAATGAACAGGAGGAGGTTTCATACACAGAGATATGACACTTCGTCATACATATTAGATATTATGGACAGGCCATTGTTAGGAAATAAAAAATAATAATGATACATGGAGGAACATAATGTTTCATCCACAGAAGGGTGACACTGGCCTGGCCTCATACATTTGCTTATTGATGTGAGATATAGCATAAGGTCAGTGTCATCTCTTCTGCGGAAGAAACACAGCAAGCCCTCTTCTTCTTTTTCATGAAAACGGACATCACCCTTTTCATATTTATAAGTAAAATTGTTCGTATATGATAAAGTAGTTTCAGTGTGAAACTTGGTTGTGCGGAATTATTAGTCTTTTGAATATCCATGTGAGATCCCAACATTCTATATAACAAAACAATCGATTCGTTGTAAAGTTAATGCGTCGAGCAGATCCCCAATTGGACCCAATTCTGGACACTCTGCGCTTCTATCCACCAATTCTGCAAGCAGGGGCGATGGGAAACGCCCCCTCCCCACCAAAAACATTTGACCAGCCTTCCAATCAAAATATTGGCATGTGTTCGCATCTATCAGTGCCTTCTTAACCATCGGAATCTAGTTCAATGAATTTCATCGCTTGAAAGTCTATGAACCACCATAAACATTATTATATCTTCATAATAGTGTGTTGTTTTTTCCAACATGGTGTCTTGATTCCCTACAACAATAACAATGATGCACCAAAAGCTGCAATACTATTCTTCCAACAAATTTGGATACACTTCAGGTTGCTTCTCATGATCAATCCGAAGCAGGGATCCAAATTCCTCATCCACAGTGTCATTGGAAAAAAATGCTCGCCTTTCAGTTGGAATTCCCTATGATTTTTAGTCTTAGACTGACGAGCATATTGAGATCATTAATAAGACAATTGTCCAAAACATATGCTTAAATCATCAATCCAACAAACATTGGGACAAATACCTCCACGTCATTCAACAAAGTTATGTTAGAACACCACATGTTTGCATTGATCATTCAACTACTAACTTGTTTTAGAAGTTTCAACCACTTGCGTCACATGAGCTTTCAGTGCCCCTATTTGCCTCTTGCACATCACATGAGCAGATAGAGTAGGAAAAAGACACTGCCTTCATAGAGCTCTTGTTGCAAGGTTTAGCCAAGATTTCTTGTGCGCATTTTTTGGTATCAAGCCCCTCAGTGTTTAGTACATGGCACATTTGTGTTATTTCAAGTTGACTTCACCACTCGTGCATTTATTACACCTACTACAAGGCATGCTATATTGCATTCGATTTGCATTGACTGCTATTATTTTGGACATTGACCAAAAATCTTGGCCAATTCCCCTAAAGGTTACATTAGGGATCAGTTGTTTATTTTATTTTTTCCCAATATTTAAATGCATTTATCTCTCATACCATTGGTTGATCAACTAGGGTTCTTATTTTGGAGCCAGCAATGGCCATCTTGGGACAGAGTAAAATTCCATTTTTCCAACCTCCTCTTCCAGAAGATGTATTGCTAAATATCAAGACAATGGCCACCAAAAATAGGTAGACTTCAATACATCTACTCTGTAGAAAAGCGAGCTTGTCTTTCCAGGTTGCGTGGATCTTACAATACCCATTTAAGCATTGGCTTTCCTATTTATTATAGAAATCAAGGAAAAATTCATGTTAAGCAATGATTATTTGGTAAGGACCTTAAATTTCCTTCATGAATTTTATTGTATATCTCGAGTGTATAATTTAGCAGTTTCTCTTGTAGTGGTTTGTCCCTGGTGAGATGATCTGGTAGACATTGACATCTAGTGTGTTTGTAATTCCTACACCTCTATGGCACCTTATATTTGTAACTTTCTTAGAGATACTTGAAAGCATCTTTTAGTGTCATTCTTCTAAGAGAGGCCTTCACCTTTAAAGTCTTTCTATTCTTTCGAGCAAGTTTAAATTTCCATTTAGAGTGTGCATAAAAACCTGAAGTTAATGAAAATATCATCTTGTGTTTTTTGAGCAAGTTTTTCACCTTTACATTTTACAATCTGTATCTTTGGTTTGCTCATATTGCTTCACCTTTTCCTTTATCACTTAGTAAACATTGTAGAAAAATATGCGTTGTAATTGTCACACTAAGCTTCCTGGGAGATTTTGCTGTCTAATTCTCGAGGAAAGCTGGAAATATTTTTAATGTATCTAAAATTCTCATTATTGTTAAGAAAAGCAGTCGGCATTCTACTAGATGCATCATCAATGGATGTTACAAAGTACCTTGCACCAGCATGCCATAAAGTTTGCAGTGGCTCACATATGTTGCTGTCTATATGAATCAATTCAAGAAGTCCTTTAAAAGGGATTGTGGTATCTTTAAGGAATTGTCCTAGTGATGCTTACCATAAAAGTAATTTATAGAAAACTACAAAATTTATGATGGATCTACATCCCACCGATAACTAAGTTTGCCTCCTCATCTCTTCTAGTTTCTATATACTTAGATGGCCCAATCTATAGTGTCACAACTCTACATTACTTAACCAACTTGTCGAGACTAACCTGACCTTCAATGGGAATAGTATTATAGGTTAATTTCCTGTGTTCCTTATACAAACTGTTGTCATTGAGCATAGCTTAGAGCACAAACATCAATTTTGAACTCAATTTTCATCCCAAGTGTTAAGATTTAACTGCACCAGCAGCTGTGTGTAGACCATGCAATAATAAGCTAGCTATCAACTGCATGAGAACTTCATACAATGTAGTTTGAAACTGGGTGAATAAATTCATATAGTAACCTCAAGCCAAACAACTTAAATATAGATTACACTTAAGAAGCCAGAAAATGATTTTGGATACCATCAGCTGTGATACCACAACAAAGCTAGTGGTGGATAGAGAGAATCGGATTGGTTCTTAGAGCTTCAAAAGTCTTACAAAGCAACTGCACTTAATTCTCGACGGATCGGGCTCCACCTTCATTTAGTTTGCCAAAAGTATGTACTGTTTTGTATTGGGATCTTCAAATTTATTTAAGATATTGTGTAAGAAAAAACTTTGACTGTTTGTGGCTGGCCCTTCCCATTAAAGGGTAATTGCAGGGTCAAGAAAGAAGCCTGTCAAAGGATTCGAATCAGGGATCCAATAGCTGAACATGGGACCTCATTCTAAGTTTACACTTTTCAACGAGAATACTTCATGGGAAGGACAATAAATTTAAAGGTAATTAGGTGTGTGGACCAAAGAAACCCAAGCTTTGTTTGTGAGGGTTTAGTCTCACTGTAAATGAAGTCAGATGCTTTCGGCATATTTTATATTTTCAATATAAAAGTTTATAAATTTGAGTTCTATTCTAGAGTGATATATTTTGACATAAACAACTTTTCATAGACTATTGAGTGAGTTAGCCTCTTTTATACTTTGAACTCTTGCTTAAACCTGACTTTTAAATTAATTTTCTTGGTATATTTAAAGTCATTGTCACGAAAATGTTCATCCCCACAACAAGAAATTCGATTGAATTGTGGACATCTTGAAACCATATCAAATAAAAAGGCAGGAAACAAAGGCTTTAGATTCGAGAGTCCAATTCTGCGAATGGTATCGGCTTTATTATTAATCAATAGTTTGAAATAGCGCTGAGTGGAGGCGTGAGAATGTTTTGGCTCCTTGATGTTTGTTATGCTCATAAAATGCAATTTTTACAATATGTGAACATACGATATTATTTTTGAGAAGTGACTCTTTTCAACTCGACTATATTCATCGCTAGTAATGCACAATTGAATATGAAGGTGCGTATCGGCAAACAATGATATTCCAAGCTTAAGGAACTTGGATTATGATCATAAAAGGCTTTTAACACAGAATGATATACCTGTAACTCCATCTCATGTGTTTTTATCCTTTGCTCCATGGCTTTCGCTGAATCTCCACGTTTAAACCTTTGTTCCATCTCTTCTGTCATCATGGACACACAGTCTTTTGATTCTTTTCGAAGGACGGGCAGGAGAATTCCTTCTCAGAGATAGGGCTTCAACATTCTTTAATCCATTTTGAATGCCATTTAATGTTCTATCTCTTGTGTCATGAGGCAGCTTGCTCCAGAGGGAAGAACATCCCTTGCATATCATCGCTACTCCAAATTTTTGGTGAAGGGCGCCTCATCGGTATGATTAATGCCGTTGTGTTGCTGGATCACCAATAATGATGCACCCATTGGAACCGCGGAGGAGACGAGCAAATCCCCAATTGGACCCAATTCCGGACACTCTGCGCTTCTATCCACCAATTTTGCAAGCAGGGGCGACGGGAAATGCCCCCTCCCCACCAAAAACATTTGACCAAAAATGAAACATATGAAGTAAGAGAACTGATATGATACAAATTTATCTACAGATACAATTTGTTGCTCTTCCCAAGTTCTACCACCGATTCCACCATGTTACTACTGATCTCCCGTTCTTCATACATGATGGACTCCCCCATATTATCCCCACAACCGAGCCGCCCAAGGGATTTTCTGGGATTCGAAATCCAGACTTGCAGGGCCTCTTCATCAAGCCTGTTCCCCTGCTCTCTGTTTATTTCTGCATTCGAAAACTGGTATACATCCGCATGACCAGAAGAAGAAAATGAAGTCGAGGTATGAGAGAAGAAACCCTTACTGAGTTCCCTCACGAACATCTGATATTCGTTAGGCTGTATAACTGATTAAAATAACAGAATTTAATCCTAGGGTTGAGATGGTTTGAATCGTCTAACATTCAAATCAAAGGTGCATAATGGTACACGTACTCATTTAGCAAAGTTGTTTTCAAATAAGAACACTTTACAGCGTAATTAGAATTTACTTTAATCCTTCTTATTATTTTCCGATATTATTTTATTTATCTCTTTCTTTTATAATATTTTATTCTTATTATCAGTTATTTATTTTTCTAAATTATTGATAGTATTAAAGTTTTCTTTTTAATGTTATTTTATTTAGTTCAATTTTTTTTTTTTTTTTTAATTTTTTATTACTAATTATTACCAGTTGTTTATATATTATTTTATTTTTCTCTTTCTTTTATAATATTTTATTCTTATTACCAATTATTTATTTTTCTAAATTATTGAGAGTATTAAAGTTTTCTTTTTAATGTTATTTTATTTAGTTCAATTTTTTTTCTATTTTATTTAATTTGTTATTACCAATTATTACCAATTGTTTATTTTTCTAAATTATTGATGGTATTAATTTAATATTATTTTATTTAGTTCAATTTTTTTCTATTTTATTTAATTTTTTATATGGTTTAATTATGTTAATAGGCTTATTTATTTTGGAATAAGGTTTTCAAAATTTTAATTTATTTTTCAATACTAATTAAATGGAAGATTTAAATTTAGTGTCTATGGAATATTCTATAATATTCAATCAAAGATTGAGATTTATTTTTAAAATAGTTATGTCTTTTATTTTATCTTTTAATTAATTAAATTAATTAATTAAAAACATTTTCTTATGAACAAGTGTCATATGAAGTGAGTTATGGTTTTCTAGGCATATGATATTCATAAGCCATGGTATTGTCCTATTTGATTCTAACAAAGCATGTATATATAGAAAGTTTCCATTGTGAAGTGAAGGTAAATATCCATGGTTAAGAATCTATTTTTTCAAATGTATATATGTTTAAATTACATATTATTTATCTTTATTATTTACTATTAATACTAATAATTTAAAACAAAATTATAATTTAGCTAGTTTTTATGATTTATTTTATTTTATTTTATCAATGTGCTATTATTATGGATTGATGTCTATAGGTGTTTACCAACCATTTAATTTATATGTCTTGATAGACTTTCTAAAGAAGTAATTGTTTATTACTTTGAATTACTAATAATTGTAATTTATGCCACTTTCTAATATATATAATTTTTTCCTTTTATAATGTCTCATAATTTTAATATATATTTGGAGTCTTTCAATAGAATAGGTATACATATTTAATTCAAATATGAAGGAACATGGTCATGATGGTGATAGTATTATCCACGCCTCTTTTAAGGACTAGTATCCTATCTTAATAAGGTTAATATTTTTTTTTTTCATTCCCTAGTTTTAGATGTTGGTATGGCAGTTATGGAAGAGTTTTTCTTATTGATTTGTTTCCTTTTAGTCTTTCCTCGGAAAGAATTTCTCACAAGTTTAACATGGTAAAGGTTTTAGCAATCAGTAAAGCATGTGGAGGTAGCTAGATCGATCTACAAATCTTGGCTTTGTATTAGTTGGAGGGTAAAAGGAACTATGGTGGGATATATTTTGGTTCTCACTAACATTGCTGAGAAATGATGAAGGGATTGGCCACTTTGATAGACCTTATTTTATCTCGAAACCATTTTTCATGGTTTATTTTCAAACCCTTAAAAGAAAATATTCCTTTGATAATTTATCTACTCAGATGTTGAATTCTCAGTAAGCATGAGAAAATAAAATATCAACAAAGTAATTATATATGTTTATAGTTTTATTTGCAACAGGGATTAGGCCTAAACATTCAATCTTGAAATGTTGATTGACCCACTCTATCACTCTAGGCTAGAACTTATACTTTATTTAACCATTTGTTATGGGTTATTTTCAAAAGCATCTAAGTAGAATAGAATTCTACACAACTTCTCAAACACCACATAAACCTTGTTCTCCTTAACATGCCAATTGAAGAAACTCAATGTCTTCTCTTATTGATACTTAGCAACAATACATTCTTAAGCTTTTTTTTCTTTAAAGATTTTTTGTTTCCTCCCAAGGTCACTTTAGTCTTGTGTCTCACTTAAGATAATCCAATTTGGATCATCATATTGTATGCCATCGTATCAATACTTTTAGAGTGGAGAAAGTGGATGAATTAGCTCATAAGACCATTGTTACTAGTGGGACATATTTAGGAAATTTGGGGTTTGAAACCTTTCAGGAGCAGTTTGAGGCATTAAATGTCATTTTTTGGGGTGAATCCTTTCCACTTTAGTGTGACACCTTTTTTCCTATTATACACATAGATACCTTTACAACGATGCAAGCACTTCTTGAATCAGATTCAATTTGCAAAATTTATGACACTGAAAAGTTGAAATTCCTATTTAGACCACTAAAATTTCAAATGATGCCATGTCAACCCCCATTACTCACAAAAAATGGGATAGACACATGATCATGACAAAGAGGAATCTAGAAGAGTCAATGGTGTAACTCTATTTAAGAGTTGAAGGAGTCAAAACTGACCACTAGTAGGCTATCAAGTTGTGTTATAACTAAGCCACCTGGAGAAAAAGGGGCTTTGTTCTTTTTGAGGGAATTTTATTCCATAGACAAGAAAAGTAGCTGAGAGGGATAGTGAGAGAGAAAATTGAGTGGATTTGTGCAATATACTATCCTACGAGCCATATACCTTACTATTTGTACTTTTGTCCATTTTTTATTCAGAGAAAGAGAGCACAACGACCTCACCTTCCATCTGGGTTTTCTCCTGAAAGGGTTTCCCAGGTTATATACTGTGTCAATTGTGGTTTGTGAGTTTTAATTTCATTTTTATCTATTTTTTGCATAATTTTAATTTTCATACACACAAAACAAACAATAATCTATAGATATATAAATATAAAGATAAATAAACCATCATGGTATATATTTCAAAATTTTATCAGATCTATTGTGACAAATTGTCCAATGGAATATCCATGATATTTTATGGATCATATTGGTTTCAGAGGGAGTTTCTTTGGGTATATTGTGGAAAGTTGTATGGGATCTATATTGGCTAATACAAAATTCATAAAAAAACAGTCATGGTTGAATAATTTTTGAATAATCCTTATGATCCTGTAGAGGAGAGGTTTTCACAACTGGAAGCACAAGTTGCAAAAATAAACCATAACATGAATCTCCTCATGGCAGCTCTAACCAATAAGTTGGGGCTATTAAAATAATATGGGTGTTCTAACTATAAGTTCTAATCAATGGGGAGATCAAGATATTGGGAAAGAAATAAGAAGGATCCGAAGAAAGAACTCGAAAAATATCAACCCAGTTCAAGTGGCATGAATCATTCATAGTCCTTTCTCAAAATGGAAGTGAAGGTAAATATCAAGACATATCATTATGAGATCGATGCTCTGAAGTTAAATCACTAGTTGCAACAATTATAAGTTTATTTTAGTGTACATCATATAGAGGAAGAACATAATATTTCATTTGCAAGGCTGAAATTATAGGGCCATGCCTTGACTTGTGGGGAAATACACATGTAGACTTTGAGGTTGGAGAGATATACTATAATGACTAAGTGGGTGGAATTTAAAACCTTCACGAAATCACATTTTTTACCTATAGGATATGTAGAGGACTAGTGGATGCGGTGACACTACTTCAGGAAGAAACATGGGAAAAGTGTATAGGAGTACACCAAAAAATTTAGAAAAATTTCCACAATGATGGATATCTCCCCAAAGAACCCCAGATATACTCCTCAAGTATTTGGGGGTATACATAACCATCTATGGATGAAATTAATATTTTTTAAGCCTGTATTGGTGGACAAGGCTTATGGACAAGCATGATATATATAGAAAATAGGCTTGAAGAAAGGGAACCAAATGTATGGAAGTAGAAGGAGCATCAGGACTCTATAAAGATGGGAAGAAGAAGTGGAAATGAGGAAAAGAAAAATTGTTAAATTTAAGCAGTTGCAGTAAAGTTCTATCTTAAGGGAACGAAATGGATGGAAGTAGAAGGAGCATGAGGACTCTATAAAGATGGGAATAAGAACGGAAAAGATAAAATTGTTAAATTTAAGAAGTTGCGGTAAAGTTCTACCTTAGATAGCTCAAATGATAAATATGATGATTGCATTGAATTCCTCTTTTCAAGAGGGCCAAAATCTACCTAAAGATCACCTCGTTCAGATAAGTAGATGTTTTTTTTTTGAATTTATGTACCAACCCATGTATATTGGATTAGGTTGTCCCTATGCACATATACCAATGGATAGGTCAGTCTCAACATCAAGTGCACCCTCATGGAAGCCTATAAATAGAATAAACCTTAAGCTCATTTGGACACATCGATTAATCACTCTTACTCTCGTGTATTTTGTCTTGGATCGCACAGGTTTGACTAAAGGAGTTTGCGTGGAGGTCCAAAATAACAAGTCCGAAGCTTGCAAAAAATTTAGGGTTTATGTTCTTGCCACAAGCACAAAACTAGTGGATTTTGGCTGTAGCCACAGGCTTTCTATGGGCATGTTATCGGCTAGGGACCCATAGCTGCAAGCACAGAGTGTCATGGTAGAGGATAGGGCTTCATAGGCAGATCAGGTTGTGCTCACCCATAGTAGCAAACACAAAGTGTTATGGTAGCGGCTAGGGACCCATAGCCACATGCACATAGTATTATGGTATCTGCTAGGACCTCAGATATTAAACTACAATACTTTGAAGTTTCCACTCAGTGCAACAATGTTCGACAGTATGCTACAGGAAGTGACAATATATTACACTCATTAGAATCATAGTTTTGATGTTTAGATGCGTTACATGGATATTCTAGTTGCTGTGAAGATATGGATCATTGTACTCCCTTTTGCTGAATCATTTGATGGAAATATAAAAGAATAATAATTTGCAATGGTTTTTCCCATAGTGGTTTTTTCCTTGGTCTCCGACCAATCCTAGTGTCTCTATGTGTACATTATTTTTTTCCTATGTTCCTTTATGTTCCATTGCATTGATGATGATGTTATTGTTCTCTCTACATAATTTCATATGCTAATGAATAATGGTGTAAATCTGGATAATGTTATGATGCTATGGGGTGAACTTAAAGTGTTAATTATTAAATGCAACTATCAAAGAAAATATCAATATATCTCTAGTAAAAATTAACAAAAAGGATGGTGGCCATAACACAATAGTGGAAAGATACTAGCAACCACTAAAACCACTATAACATTGTTGATCATATAAAGGATAAGTGTTGGAAGCTGCATCCAAATATTAATTGAAAGAACGCAAATAAAGATAATAAGACAAAGAATCTCATGGCTAATAATTCAAGAAACTTAGTTGAAATAAGCTCATATTTGGATGAGAATATCATATGTACATCAATGAGGATGTAATATTCCTAATTTAGCTTCAGCTAATAGGAATATTAATTTTTCTTTTAAAATCTAGATGCATGAATAATTGAGCAAGGAGGCTCCTAATTTGCTCAATTATGAATAAAAATCCTTCCGAATGTGAAAGGGGATCATGAAATAACCAAGTCAAGAATCCACATGTGTGAACAAGGTCTAAACTATGTGGACAAGGTCAAGTTTGACCAAGTCAACATGATTTATTCTGAAAGAAGTGGATTCTAAATAAAGCTAGCTCAATGTGAATAGAGATCAACCCAGCTAGATAAAATGAAGGCACCTTGAGTGTGAAAAGGGACAGGGCATGAAGAATCAGTCAAGGTTGAGCAAGCCAATAAAGCTGTCTAGATACATTGCACCATCTTGATGGACAACGTAGTTTTTGTGGAGGAGCCTTTGCATGGAAGCAACCTCATAGTGGGTGGGACCCTTGGTGAGGAAGCTCATCAATTATATAATGGAGGAGATGGAAAAAATATGGACATATTGGAGATTATATTTTTATGTGGTTTGCTTAGACTTCTTGCATACTTGGTTGTTTAGCTAAGTTGCTACACTATTTAGTGCAAGGGTTTGCTCGGGTGGGGATTCCTTACTCTTTCTTGGAGATCTTGCTTGATAAATCTAAGAGGAGGTTTCTGATCTAAATTTTCCACTACCTGGTGTTGGGCCAAGCACCTACCTTCAGAAAAAATGTAGTCCCTTTAGAAAAATGCATTATTTCTTAAGGTGTGCAGTGGAAGGGGTGAAAACCCCATTTTGAGGAGCTAATTTCCCAATGTTGTGGTCTTGTGATTTAGCAGATTGGCATACTAAATGACAAGGAAACATATAAAACAATATTTATAGTTCTAGGATCTAGCCCTCCTAGTCTCAGAGAGGGATCTGTCAATTGTTTGCAAAGATATGACTTGTTTGCTTGTAAAAGGTTGATTTTAGCCTAGTTATTAAGCATGAGTTTGTTTGATTGTTTGATGGGACATGATGATCTAGGCAGCATAGATAGGAAAGGGAAATATCTAAGTCATTTTCAATGGAGTCAAATGGAAGTTTGTAACAAGTTTGTAAACGAATCAGGGGTATCAGAGGGCAAATCTAACTTGGCTATTGGATCTACAAAGTCTTTCAGGTGAAATGAAATGAACATTAAGGGTTTAAAATGAAAAGCAGAATTAAGGGCAATTAAGAATCCTTAATTATATGTACTTATCAACAGAGGGACTTAAAACATCATTTAAACATGAAGAGGTATTCCATAGACAAGGTTAACCATGAATTCTACAAATCACACTTCAGTAAATAACAATTTCAAGACAAACTTATCAAATGAAATCTAGGATTCGAGGAACACTCTATTTCATCCAAATATTTCACTTTCAAGGATAAGAAAACATTCAAGATTCACAAATAATTGCATTCAAGAAGAGGGAACTCCTAGACATCTTTGATTACAGCTATAAAGACCTTCAAAACAATTATTTAAGCAAGAACAAAGGGTATGATCAAAACATACCTCTTTCGCAGACTGTAAATAATGGTACTTTAAAGAGAGACTTTAGAAACAGTTTTCAAGAGGCAGCAAGTAAGCCGGGAAAACCATAAATCACTCTTGAGACCAACTATTTGAACTATTTATGAAATAAACAAGCTTAAGGGTTGAAAAGCAGTCAAACTACTCAATAAAACCTTTAGTAGATGAAAATATAAAGACAATGAAGAGTAAACAGGTCTAAGGTGCTTCTAGGAGACATTTCTTAGCCTAAAATTTTTACTCTACTGCAAGTAAGAAATGATGAAAACATAATGGAAAACAGGAAAAACATTAACAGATTAGACTACTTCACCAACATCCAATCTCAGGGATCCAATGACAGAGCTTTCTCCATCAACAAATAGGTCCAAACATCCACAGGTTCCAGAACATCAAATTTCTTTCAACTTTAGCAGAACTATGTATTACTTCAAAGAGTTATCAAATGCCCAACATACAATGAGTTCGAATGCAGTATTTATGCTGCAAATGAGGAGGTGGAACTGATCTAGGGTCCAAGTGTTATTAATTATAGAGTAAATGCATCCCTGACCTTAAAAACCATGCAAGGCATAAGGTAGGAACATGTGTGCAACTAATTCTCTGTTTAATAACTTTGTCTTAACTTTCTAAGGATAAAATAGGTGAAAAGTTTGACTTTGAGGCCTATCTTTATCTTTACATCCACTGTCTTGACAACTTAAAATATCTTCTTTTGTGTAATAACTGCTAATCTTCCCTTTGGGACAGAAAGTAGGCCACAGATGTCAATTTGATATATTAAGGGAATAAGTGCTCCTTTTGATGTATCTGAGGCTATCTTTAAGCCTAATTTTCATTTATTTCATCATTAAACTATTTTTAAGGCCTTTTAGCCTTGATCTGCCTTTTTAATCTGCTTTAAGGCTTTGATTTTGCCTAGTTTTTATAAATCCCCTTTGCTGACTTTTGATCTTTATCTGATTGCTTTAAACCTTTAATTCCCTGTCTTTAACCATGTTTTATCCTTAATTTTCCAATTTAAGCCTTTAATATTTTGGTCTTCATTTTGGTCTTCAAACTTCACTGATTTTCTCTATTTCTGCGTGTAGGAAGCCTTTTTGATGTGCTATAAGGTTCTAAGGTACATCAGTGGCCATGAAACATCGATTTCAACCTTTATCTTGAAACCATCGATCCCCTTCTTTGTTTCAAGCCCTCGGATCGTCATCTTGAGGCCTTAGTCACTGAATATGATTGTGGGAGGGCTTTTGTTTTATATGCTGCCATAAAACCTGCAAAATAAACCAAACATTTTAATAAAACCCTGCATTTTTGTGAGGTAAACTGCTTATAGAGGCTGAGGAGTGGTGGAGGATCACTGTAGGGGGAGGAGAAATCCGTGGGAGGAGGTGGAAATACGAAGAAAATGGGTTAAAAATTCGATTTAGGGTGCAGAAATGAAAAGTGTTTTTGCGTAACCACGAATGGTTTTCGCGCTACCCATGAGCGGCAAGTGGTTTTGCGTATTTTGAACGCGATACCACACAGGTGATGACACCTTTCCACCTAAATACCACCGTTTTCGCAATTATTTTTCACATTAAACCACGGTGGTGGATCGAACGCGATTTGCGATTTGGACCATCAAATCTCCATTGGTGAGATCGACGGTGTGGAAAGGGCGCGAGACCGGGCATAGGTTTGGAGTGGGACTTGGCGGACATGTGGCAAAGGGAGGTTGAGTGCGAAGGCTTGGGTGGAAAGTGGGACCCAAGGGGTGATGTCAACGGTTTTGTCGTGTAGCGGGTTGGGTTGATCAGCAGGGTCAAACGTTAATATCATTGATGGCTGTTAGATCTTATAGATCAATGGTGGATCGAGCTCAAGGGTTATGGAGTGGGGTAAGGGAAAAATGGAAGGGGGATGCGGTCCGGGCCATTCGATCAATGCGATCGATGGTGTAGATTTGCTGAGGAAAGGTAAGGCGGTGTGGGGAAGCAAGGTTCCACCTTTGAAATTTTAAAGGTTTTTTGAGATTTTTAATAAGGTTCGGGTTATGAAAAGAATAAGGGCAGAGGGGTGAAATAATGAAGGAAGGGGGCTGGAGATAAGGTAGAAGTGTGGTCCCGTGAGTAAAAAAGGAGGACTGGGGTGAAAATAAAAAGGGCTAAGGGCTTAAGAATTAGCCCATGGTCAGGCCCTCGGGTCACATGGAGAAAGGGGTTGGGGCTCAAGCACAAAGGGGCTTTAAAGCCAAATTTTATAAAAAGGCAGACAGAGGCTAAAACCAAGGTTTTTTGGCCTTTTTCAAGGTTTCTGATAGGTAAAGAGGGGTGTTTTAAACCATAAAAAGGGATTTTTTTTACAAGTTTAAAGGGTTTTTTATGATTTTAAAAGGGTTTTTTAGGGAAAATGGAGGATAATGAAGAGGAAAAAAGGACTTTTTAGTAGGGAAAAATGACTGTTTGGATAAGTGAAAATGAGTGAAAATGGGCAAATATAGCCTAAAAACAACTTATTTTTGAGATGGTAGGATAACTTGGAGGATTTAAGTGAAAATATTCAGTGAATTGATAGGCTTAGGATAATGAAGGCTCTGAGATTTATAGAACTCACAATGTTTTTGCAATATTTTTTCTAGAAATCTGGGATTGTCAAATTTACTCATCTTTGGATAAAGTCAAAATTATGGATGACTAACACCCAAGAGGAGGAACAACCTTTCTTTTGGAAATCTAGAGGAAGCATTTACAGCCATTTATTTGCATGTTCATCCATCTATTGCAGACCTTCAGCCATACAATGTTATTCAGCCACAGACTTGCAGCGGCTTTCTCTTTTATATCTTTTCTGTCAAGAAACCCTTGCCGGGTCTTCTTGGATTTGTATAAAAGAGATTAGATCTCTATTTTTGTACCTCATTGAGTATTCTAATAATATTATCAGATATATTTCTCTATTTTATGAGTTTACCTCTATTTAGACTACGTAGTCTCTTATGCAGCAGCTCCGACATTTTGTAGTCTTGGGGTTTTGGCAATTTTTAGCTGTCTTGAGCATGGGAGGTCTGTTTAAATAGGCTAAAAGAATTTGTTTCTGAAAATATTATGCATGCATGTCCTATATTGTTCATTCTAAGGGACAACCATTATTTTCCACTGTTATAACTCAATATTCAGAAAATAACATTTTTGAGGCAAAAATCGCTGCTTTTCCCCACTTGGTGAAATGTATAAAGGCATAGTTTTTTGCTGTGATTGTTATTATGATGGATATGTGTTCAAACACACTACATGATTTGATTAATTTTTTTTATCCAACTTTGGAATACCTTAAGGTATTCTTATTATTGTATAAAATTCCAGATTTCGAATATTACAGTGGTATCGGAGCAACAATCTTGGCTCAGCCTGTGAGCTTCAAGCATCATGGAGTATTCTCATGGGGAGGAGGATATTTGTAGAAGAAATCAGAGAAAACCCTTTTTGTCTAGAGAAAGGAGGTTCTCAAAACTTCCTTTTTCAAATCTGCAGGGTGGAAGCAAGGGCATCAAAGAAATGAGGAGGGAGAAATCTGAAAATCCCTCAACAAGATCTATACAAGAGGAAGATTATAAGTCCTCATATTTTGGATATGATCACTCAGCCATATCATCAGATCTACCACGTTCTATCAGTAATTTCTTCATGAAGAGGAAGAAAGGAGATGTGCCAAAGGGAGATACTCTTGGTGATTATTTGCAGGAATATGAAGCTCAATCTGAGGAGTTCAAAGATCACTTGAATTTCCAAGGGTTTTGCCAAATGAAGGAGGAAAAGAGCACAAGGAGCAAGAATCAGGGTGAGGGTATATTCTTTCTATCCACTTTTGATGGATCACCTCTATATCCAGCTAGGGCTTGAGTGAAGGAGCTAGACACCTTTGTGCAGCAACATCAAGTTTCAGAATCTGAAGCCATCAAAGTAGCAGCGCTGCATTTTGAGGGTAAGGCCTATGCTTGGTGGTTGTTTGAATCATTTTCCTTAAAGAATGAAAATACATCTACTTATGTAAAGTTTGTTGAAATATTAGTACAGAGGTTTGATGAGATTTCATGTGAAACATCTTCCATTGAAACTGTCATACCATATCAAACAGAGCTTTTGCATGGTTTGGGAGGGTCTATAAATCCAACTCCATTTCTAAAAACCAATAAAGAGGAGGTGAGATTGTTTGATACTTGGCCAAGGGCAAGATCTCCTTTGGATGAAGGGCTTCCTTCTCAAAAGGAAGACATGAAGATTCCTTCTTCAAAAGAGGACCAAGATCTAAGGTCTCTTGTTGAAGGTAAGGTAAATTCAACTAGTGAAGAAGAGAAAGGGGAGGTAGGAGAAGATAACGTAGTCATAACAAGGGCAGCTCAAACACCTCATGAAGAAGAGGATGGAACACTTTCTCCAAGGAAAGAAACTCTTGCACTCTTGTAAGGAGTTCCAAAAGGTCTCACTCATAGAGCTCTTGGCATAACACATGAGCAGCATGTACCTTCATTGCCAAATGTTGAGATCTTGAAGATAGGAGAAGGGAAGGAGGAGGAATGCCATCACAAGATGAAGAGCATGTACCCTTGTCTATTTCAGAGTTTGAAAGAACAAAGAAGGCAAGAGGACCTATGAAATAAATATAGGGGCAAATCTGTCCACCTACATTCATATCCTACTCTATGCCTTGATGTGTCTTTGCAAGGAGGAATTTTAGCAAGAAGACCCCCTAATTGGAGGGAAACTAAAGTTTTCTCTCAACTATATGCAACAAAAACCTATTTGTTTAAAGAGGGAACCTTGGAAGGAGCCACTATAGCGCTGAAAATCATTGATGGAAGGCTAGGAAAATTTCTAAAATTGACCTTGCTTTCTTCCATTCATCTATTTGCATTGGAGGGAATAGATTCAGAAATTTGTGTTGACATGAGCATAGTATCAAAAGGATACTCCATAGCTTTGGAGTAGCAAAGGTACTCCAATATATAATGAATATTTCTGAACATAACAAAAAAATAATTTCATTTTTGTATGCATTAGCAAAATTATAGAAGTTTTTGAGAAAGAGAATCTTTCAAGGGGAGGGTGACTCTCCTAAACTTCAATCTTGTCTTGAGAAAAATCAGCTGCAAGAGAGGCAACAAAATAAATTTGGGAATACTCCAACATGTGACTTTGACATCAAGCATGTCAAGGAGGAGAGCCATCATATGACAGATGCCTCATTTCAGACCTCTACAACGCTGTCAATGTTGGGAAGCCTAGACCCTTATTGGGAGTCCCAACACTTGATGGAATATTCTAAGGACCTATTCACATGTAAGGTTCTTGAGGGGCAAGAAATGAATGGAAAGTATAAGGTAGTTAGTGGAATCCTTTATGTTCATGATCAGATCTACTTAACTAAAGGTTCCAAGCTCAAGAAAAAACTACTTAACACAACCTATGAGGTCTTGCTTTCAAATCCCACTAGCTTCATTAAAACATATCATACTATCATAGATGGATTCATGTGGGAAAATTTCAAGGAGGAGATGCACTCTCATATGAGTAAGTGCATGATTCATTTGCTAGTTGAGGAGAAACATAGCTCTTGGGAAGAGTTATCATTATCACCTCCTTATTCATTGAGTGTGAGAGGGAGCTCATCCATGAGCTACCTTGCTGATTTTAAACAAGTGTATGACACTCATGTGCAGGTCTTGGCTCCAAGAGGGGGCACTTTTTCTTATGGGCTTCATGAGCCACTTTGGGCCATGAACAATGGTGATGTTGGCCATTCCTTGGGAGATCTTAGAGATATAGTGTACTCCTCATGGTGTGATTCATCAACACCAACCATCATACACCTTCTCCAAGCATGCAAGAAGGATGGGGCAGCAAACAAGTGTTGGGGAGAACACTTTTCATATCATATTCTATGGCAGCTAGGAGGAAAACTATGTTGGTTGCACATGAGGGACCATTGTCCTTCTCCCTTATTGTATATAGCAGCTAGCATGATCTTACTTATGATCCCACATGCTGAAGATGTTCTTATTTTTGTTGGGAACATGGCTGGAGGAGAGACACATTTGTTGGGTGTGTATTTAGGGGAAGAGAGTCCCTACTTTTTTTGCACTACATGTTCCAAGGGGAGCATGAGAAACTATATGGCCACCATTTCATACCACTTGTTTCTTTATGATGTAGACCATATGTTTGGTTGGAGCACTTGGGGCATTCCTCTCATGAGAAATTGGGAGGAGATTTTCTATGAATTATCAAGCTGGAAGGTGATTCATTTTATTTGGATGATAGCATGGAGGAGGGAGGCCTCCATTGATGATGAAATTCCCCATGATTGTCATCACTTCTATCGTGAGAAGGCCATGTATCAACAAGAAGGCTTCCATAACAACCTTCCATTCTTTCATGATGAGAGCCATTGGGTTTATTCACCAAAGGCCAACTTGCTCACTTGAGAGGAGCCATTGGGAGATGGAATTTTTGCAGAAATTCTGAAGTAATGGAGGAGACTATGGGATGAGAGGGCCACAAGAGGAAGAGGGGATATTTTGCAGCACCCTTGCAGTTTCTTGAGGACAAGCAACATTTGGGAGGGGGAGACTATAATATTCCTAATTTAGCTTCAGCTAATAGGAATATTAATTTTGCTTTTGAAATCTAGATGCATGAATAATTGAGAAAGGAGGCTCCTAATTTGCTCAAGTATGAATAAAAATCCTTGCTAATGTGAAAGGGGATCATGAAATAACCAATTCAAGCATCCACATGTGTGAACAAGGTCTAAACTATGTGGACAAGGTCAAGTTTGACCAAGTCAACATGATTTATTCTCAAAGAAGTGGATTCTAAATAAAGCCATCTCAATGTGAATAGAGATCAACCCAGTTAGATAAAATGAAGGCACCTTGAGTGTGAAAAGGGATAGGGCATGAAGAATCAGTCAAGGTTGACCAAGTCAACAAAGTTGTCTAGATACATTGCACCATATTGATGGACAACACAATTTTTGTGTAGGAACCTTTGCATGGAAGCAACCTCATAGTGGGTGGGACTCTTGGTGAGGAAGCTCATCAATTATATAATGAAGGATATGGCAAGCATATGGACATATTGGAGATTTTTTTTTTATGTGGTCTGTTAGCCCCCCTATGAAATTCTTGGCAAGCAAGTAGGGGGCTAGATAGTCTTGGAGCCTTCAAGGAATGCATTTTCCTAAAAACTCATCATCCTTGAAGTCCCTCCATGCTTTGCCTCTTACAAATCTCCTATGCTGATTTCCCCATCACCCTTTGTCTCCTCATATTTCCCCTCCGTCGCCCTATCGTTACCCTTATAAGGCTTCAAAATGCATTAAAAAGGCTTAAAAACCCGCTTTGAATCTTATATTCAGGGCTAGCCCCTCTGCATGAGCCCCGCACCTTGATTCATCCACGTGACCCGACGTCGAACCACTCGCTGGCCCGAAAGGCGCTAATCTCCCATGCCCGCGGTTCGTCCCTCTGAACGCGCCATCGCCGTCCGCTCATCAGCCAGATCAACGGTCTGGAATGCACCTGTCCTTTTGGTCCCCGCCATGCAATAGCCACAAAAAAACCTGGTTTATCCCGCACCGCTTATGTGCGGTGGGTGGTTTTCCCCGAGTACCCAACGATCCCATTCAGCGCTCGCCACCTGTCCCCTGTACGACGACAAAACCGCCCATCCCCTGCGCATTATCTTTCGGCCCAAGTCTCGCAGCGAAATTTGCGCAAGCCGTCCAATCCTGAGCACCTCATCTGATGGTCATCATTCGTCAGAGCTGCGCACTGTTTAGCCCCGATCATCGTACCCCTGGCCCACCGTCATCGCCCTCCAGTGCATTGTTAACCATTGATTTCCTCTGAGATCGACGGCCTGGATTTACCCTCTCTAATGCTGAATATTCCGCTACAACCCAGTCTTCGCCACATCACCTCCACGTGCATTCATCGTACAATCGCCATTTCATTACATAAAATTGGCTTTTTCCATGCTTTTAAAGTTTTTCATCCATATTTCGCCCTGCAGACTGCTAACCTCCACCGTAGCATTATTTTCACCCTTTGTGTACGAGTTTTTCCCTCCATCTCATCATCTGCACAGTCATGCTCATTATCCACATCATCTGCCACCCCATCCAGTGTTTTCTTCACAATTTTCGTGTTTTGCAGGGTTGCAAATGATAAAAGACCGCCATAATGCGCAACCTCTATTACAGTGACAGAGAAATCAAGGAGGATCATCTTCAGTGGCTGAATTTATGAGCAAAGACCCGGGAAGGTGAAGACAGGACGATCATTTAAAGGAACAGGGTTTAAAACTCTGTGGAAAACCTTCCAGAGCCATTAAAGCTCGAGCTAACCTAACAGAAGCAAGAATGGAGCGGCAAAGTGTTGCAGTACAAAGCAAAGAGATTAAGGCACGCCAAAGAAAATATTGAACCTTAAATCTGCAGTTTAAAGAGGCAAAGCACCAGTTTGAAGACCCCGAGGACCGATCAAAGGTCCTGAGCACAAGTAAAAGGTAACATCAGTTTATTCGTTAGCAGTATGTTTTTCTTCATTAAGGACATGGCGCCCATACAGCTTTTATTATGCACCGTGCCCCTCAAGAAATTTCCACCAGACAGCAGACCAAAACTACCAGAGCATTTGATTCGCAACAAAGTAGACCTCACTGTTTCTTATTGTATTTTTGTTAATTCTACCAGTAAGTACCACACAGTACCGTAGTAATAACACCTAAGCCATACCAGAGATAAATGCGGAGATTTAAAATAGGATGGGTTTCAGCCCTCCATTCATTTCTGTGTTTAATGTTACATTTAGTGTTCACCTACCTCCTTAGTCGATCTTCTGTTCATCCTCTGCTATAAAACACAGAAGGAAAGTATTTTAAGGGTTGTTAATGAGATATCAGAGAAACACAAGAATTTTCCTCTTGAGACAAGTTCTCTGCGTAATATTGCAAGATAGGCTGAGATTTGATGTATTCCGACTGAATGTTCAAGCTGTGGGCAAATGTTGTATTTGATTGGTATTGTTTTTAATATGACAAGCACATTTCTTTGGATCCTGATCTAAAGCAGCTGGTGATGTTTTTCTATCTCCGTGTTTTATTTCATTTCATTCCATTTCTTCAGGCTCGCATCAGAAGTTTGGCATAAGATTTACCCTTGTTAGGTACCTTATGTTGCTGCTCTCCCAGCCCTTTATGTTTTCTGCTTACATGCGTATCTGAATATTGATTTCAATTGATTTAACTAGTGTAGTGGATGTTATTTCCTGCTCTCTGATGTATGGATTAATGGAATCTATGTTTAGATGTTCTTGTTAGGATTTGGTTGAATGAGTTGAGAACACTGGGAGGTCTAGAACCCTGTCTCTGCCTCACTAGGATCTTTCCATCTCAATTAAGCCTTTCCAAGATCCCTTGTATTGCCTCTTATTTGGTCCAAGCAGGTCTGGAGTTAAATGACCTCTGACCTGATCTATAGATAGATTGGATGGTCCTTCTCCCCTTTCACTTTCCGTCCTTAATGTTCCATTCCACCCTTCAATTTAAAGATCCACATGTTTTAGATGACCAACCCGACTGAAAGCTTGCACATTGAACACAAGTAAATCCTTTCTTGACTCCATTGCCCAATGGCCTTGATGTTCTTTGATTTATCTGCCTTAGCCTAATCCCCTCTGTGCTCATCCTTGTCTTATATTGGACCTTCCTTTCCTGATTCTCAGCAACCAAACATCAATAATCAAACAAACAAACCTTGTGCATATAACTAGCCTAAAACCTTAACCTTTGAGCCTTAAAGACATATACTTTGGCTATCATAGAGAGATCCCTCTCTGGACCTAGGAGGGATAGATCCTAAGGTCTGAAAGTGGTTCTGATGTTGTCTCATCTTTTGGTCTTTCCAATCTGGCCAAAACATGGGAACCCCAACATAATGGCGACTCCGCTGGGGAAAAATTGAGTGCGTTATACTTTGAACATCCCTAGGCATTAAAAACCCACCATATCTGGTTAGGTTGGCTTATTAGTCACACCTCTTCTCAGATAGCCTCAGTATCATTTGTTGTGTTATCTTGTACTCCTAGACAGAGCCTGGACAGGGCCAGGTAGCCTCCGGATCTCATCCTTATTTGGAGGTGACATATATGGTAAATGCCCTCCCAGTCGATCTCTCGTTAGATTTTGTTGTGTTCTGAGGTTATCCTTGAAAGGTGATAGTGACTGAGCAGTGTGGTGGACAGTGTGACCCCTTAGACATATCTTAAAACTTCCACCTGATGACGCCATAGTTCCTAAAAGATCGAAGACTCCACTGGTGATCAGTAGGCCTGTTGGTTATCTTGGTTTCACATAAGACTCCACTGGGAGACCTGCCTTCATAACAACATCAACCATAACAGAAGTAACAAGTAGGGTTAAGCTGCTTGGTTAGAGATATAACATCCTGGCTTTTAGGACCATTCACACAAGAGCTTTCCCTAATCCTAGTCCACCTGAAATAGTTGATAACCCTGAGAGCATTCTAAAAGGATCTCCTACACCTAAAAGATCAACTATTTCCAGCCACATCAATAGAGCTAACTCTGCTCCATAAGACCTTACAGCTCTATCATGCCTTCATCTTGACCTAGACCTACCAAACAGTTTACCTAGAACTAGGTCATTCAATCATCTAGACCAGCCAGACCCTGAGTATCACAGTTCACCATCTCATAGTGGTCAACACACTAGGGACAGAGGAACCCCTCCATCTACACCACCTTATATCCACTTCATTCAAAAATTGGGGCTCTCCCACCCTAGATCTGCTCAAAAAACTTCTGTTGGTCCTAATATCCCTGTCATCCATATACCAGCTGCTCAAGTTAACCCTGTACCTCATCAGAACATTATCATGGCAGCCTGGTATGCACCTCTGGTTTTACCTCAACCCTTGTTACCCTTACCCAATGATTATCAATAAAAAATCCCACACTTCACTCCTAAAGAGTCCATCACAGCCCAGCAACATGTAGATAAGATGGAGGATTATTTTGACTATATGGAAATTGATGATGAAACAATCAAAATGAGAATCTTTGCCCAAAGCTTAGGGGGTGATGTAAAGAAATGGTTTAAAATTTTACCTCCTGGTAGTATCCAAGATCTCCCTGCGTTATATCAAACCTTCATAAACAAATGGGAACTCAGGGCAAACCCTCGCCAGCTCCTAGCAGACTACATGACCCTTAGGAGAAATGTGGGAGAGAGTGTCCATGATTACACCACTAGATTCAACAGTATTTACAATGCTTTTCCTCCACACATAAAACCTCCACAAGGTATGGCCCTGGCCAAATACCCTGATGGGTTTGATGCTGACATGGCCTATGAGCTTAGGGATAAAGAGTACACCACATTGGAGGACATGCAGAAAGGAGCAGTGAACATAGAGGCAAATATGATTGAGAAAAGAACAAGACTAAGAGCTGAGAAAAGGGTAACATATAGAGATGACAATGTAGCTTCCACTTCTGACCCAAACTATGACAGATTATCTAAAAACGTGGACAAGCTGCTACAAATGATGGAAAAAATGGTTGTTACAGTTAGTAATCAGAACAAAAACTAGAACCAAAACTTTAGAAGAAACAATACCACTCGCAACAGACAAAAAGAATCAGATCAACAAGTTATTCCCCCATTCCAAAACTTCCTGGATGAGGATGAGGGAATCATAGAGGAGTCTGAAGGGAATACAATAAACATGTTTGTAACAGAAGATTCAATCCTCAACTGTGACTCAGAGGAGGATCAGGCCTCACCCTCTTGTTGGGATGAGGAGTGGTTGGAATCTGAGGATTACAGGTTAGGATTTGAAAACGCTATGATACAGGTCAGAGAACAATATGAACTTAGGAGAAAAAAGAACCAAGACAATTCCAAAGCCAAGACTCCTGAGGTTACCATCAAGAAAAGACCTGATAAAACTTATAAAGTAATTGCTGAAAGTTCCAAACCAACAGCTGAAAGTTCTTGGAAAAATAAAGAAAAAGACAACCAAAAGAATGATAAACAAAATCAACCAGTTAGCAGTACTAGCACTTCAGTTAGTACTCCTGATACAATTGTTCCTAACCCTGTGCATGATGAGAAATTACGAACTGATTCGGTCACCAAGGTGGCTAATAAAACAGAGTCGAGCATTTCCAAGATTCAATCCACTTTCAATTTGGAAAGTGAGATTGCAAAAATTAAAATCTCTGTCCCGCTCTCTGAGCTGGCCACTCAGGATGTATATAAAGGCCAAATTTTGAAAGTGTTGAATCTGGGGGAAAACAATGACACTGTGAATTTGAGTGATGATCATCCTGCCCTCCTATTCGGTCCAAAGATCGAGGGAAAGTTTCAGGAGGGGGTAGTTCCACATTTCTATATCAGTCTCAACATCCATGACAAGATAATTCACAATGCCATGCATGATTCTGGAGCATCACACAATCTAATGCCTAAAGTAGTCATGGAAAGGCTAGGCCTAGAGATAACACGTCCATACAAAGATCTATACTCATTCGACTCTAGCAGAGTAAAATTCCTAGGTCTAATCATAGACTTGTGTGTAAGCCTCACCTAGATTCCTGCAAAGTGTATGTTCATGGATGTTGTGGTGGCAGATGTGCCACCCAAGTATGGCATGTTACTATCTAGATCATGGGGAGCCAAGCTGCAAGGAACAATGCAGATGGATGGCTCATATGCCACTATCCCTATATTTGGCCAACTTAGAAGACTGTATAGAGAGTCCCAGATGAAATTCCTAGTCAGTAGCCCCAAGAAACCTGAAAATTCACCATTATACTCTGTACACACAGACCTGGATTCTTTCATTCTTCATAACGACCCATCCTTGGGAGAGCCAGTGTCAGAAAACAGAAATACAAACAATAACATAGAGCCCATGGACTTTAACATAATGGCTACCCTAGAAGAATACGATGAAGAAAACCATGGGCAGGGTACTGAAAACAAAAATCTGAGTGAACCAGAAAAAGAAACAGAATGTAAACAACAAGATAGCCAACTCTCTGAACTCCACACATTTCATGAAGAAAGAAACAACCCTCAGCCTAGTACAGACCCTGTAACGCAACACAATGGCGAACCCAGCCGTAGAGAAGGAAAGAATGACAAAACGGAAAATGAACCTCTGTGGGAGATGAATTTCGATGGATCTTGTACTAGGAAAACTGTTGGGGCAGGGGTGTGGGTACGTAATACAGAGAGTGATTATGCGGAGAGCCACGCTATCAATCTGCATTTCAAATGTACAAATAATATTGCAGCATATGAGGCTCTCATCTTGGGCTTGAATCTGTTGAAGAAGTTAAGAGCCCGTAGGATAGCTGTGCTAGGAGACTCTGAGTTAGTCATCAAACAAGTGAATGGTGAATACACAGCAAAACAACCTAGACTGAGGGAATATAGGAACGATGCCATGGATATATTGAAAACTTTTGTGGAATATGAGTTGGTGTTTGTTCCCAGGAGGCAAAACTCCATTGCTAACGGATTAGCTTGCATGGCTAGTTCATATCCTAAGACTCCCCCTGACCAACAAATCATCATTCAAACCAAGTTCAGACCTGCGGTGCCAGATAACGAAAAATATTGGCAGGTCTTTGAAGGAGACAAATAGATGGAAGATTTTCTGGTGGGCAGAAATGAGTTTGAATTTTCTGATTCCGACTCAAAATCTGATGACAGCTGCCCAAGTGAGGATTCCCCAAATGAACAAGCAACACCCTATAACATAGAGATAAACACCCTGAATGAAGAAACTGGAAACCCAATTGAAACATGTGAAAACGTAGACAGTGAAGAGATAGAGGTGCTACAGGCCAAAGACAAGAATATACCCAAAGGTCTGGCACCCTTAGAGGACCTTTTTGAATTTTATGATGTAGCAAAAAAGCCCACTATAGAACATGCAGACTCGGACGTAGAAGAATGCAACATAGGCACTAAATATAAGCCCAAAATGATTAAACTGGCTAAGTCTGTGCCTGCAGACATGAAGAAGAAATACATTGGCATGTTTAAGGAATTCATTGATGTGTTTGCATGGAGTTATGAAGACTTAAAGGCCTATGACACCAACATCATACAACACAAGATATCCTTGAAGGAAAATCAGAAGCCTTTAAGACAAAAACTCCGTAGAATCAATCCAAAACAATTGCATGCAGTTGAAAAGGAGATTAAGAAAATGTATGATGCAGGCATAATAGTCCCTGTGAGGTTTTCTGATTGGGTATCAAATCTAGTGGCTGTGAGAAAGAAAATAGGGGAGACCAGATTGTGTATAGATTTCCGGAATCTTAATAGAGCCTCATTAAAAGAAAACTACCCCTTGCCTAGAATGGAACATATCTTACAAAAGGTAGTGGGCTAGAAGAGAATCTCCTTGCTTGATGGTTTTTCTGGATACAATCAGGTCTTAGTATTCCCAGAGGATCAACTCAAAACAACATTTACCACTCCATGGGGCACCTTCATGTATGTGAAAATTCCCTTTGGACTGATGAACACTGGGGCCACCTTCCAGAGAGGGATGGATATAGCTTTCTCAGATGAGATAAGACACTTCATAGTTATCTACTTGGATGACTTGACTGTTTTTTCAAAAACTGAAGTAGAACACCTGAAACATCTGAGGAAAGTTTTTGAAAAATGTAGAAGGTATGGTCTGTCACTAAATCCTAAGAAAACTGTTTTTGGGCTGCAAGAAGGAAAACTTCTTGGCCACATTATATCTGAGAAAGGAATCAAGACAGACCCACAGAGAGTGGAGGGAATACTACAAATCACACACCCAAGAAACATCAAGGAGTTACAGTCCTTCATTGGGAAAATCAACTTCCTTAGGAGATTTATTCCCAACCTAGCAGAACACCTTAGAAACATGACTAACATGCTGAAGAAAGGTGCAGGAGTTAAATGGACTGTCGGAGCTAAACAACTTTCGAATCTGTCAAACTTGCACTCACACAAGCTCCTGTTCTGATTAGCCCTGATTTCTCAAAAGATTTCCTGATTTTTTCATTTTCCTCCGAGCATACAGTGGCTGCAGTCTTGCTGCAGAAAAATTCTAAGGGTAATGAACAACCTATTTCCTTTTTCAGCAAAGCCTTGAGGGATGCACCCTTGAAGTTCAACATTATGGAAAAACAGGCCTATGCTCTGGTTAAGGCCTTGAAAGACTTTAGGGTGTACATTTTGCATTCTCACACCATTTCTTATGTGCCAAATATAGTGGTCAAAGATATCTTGTCCCAAGATCCCGATGGGAAAAGGGGCAAATGGATTGCTACAATCTTAGAATATGACCTCGAGATAAAACCCACCAAGCTGATCAAGGGGCAGGGCATAGCCAAACTAATGGCCGAATCAAATCTGCAGGCACTAGATATTAACATGGTGAATACCTTGGATGAGCAGGAAAGCCTACCTGGTGCCACTATAGAAGGGAAATTCCAAAACTCTCCATGGTATTCTGATATCCTTTATGTACTCACCAATTTGAATGCTCCACCCGAACTGTCGAAAACCAAGGCCAGATTCACAAAACTTAAAGCCAGAAATTACTGCATCTTGAATGAAAACTTGTATTGGAAGAATCCAAATGGCCTATTACTGAAATGTTTGTCCGAAACTGAAGCTGAAAACGTTAAACAAAAGTTTCATGCTGGAGAATGTGGAGGCCACCTGAGTTGGAAAGCCACAACAAATAAGATCCTTAGGGCTGGTTATTATTGGCCTACACTGTTTAATGATGTCCATAAAATGATAACTGCTTGCCAGAAATGCCAAATCTTTGAAGGGAAAATAAAACTTCTCCCCCTTCCCCTACAACCTATTACTGTTGAAGGACCATTTATGCAATGGGGCCTAGATTTTATAGGGGAAATTCATCTTGCTTCTTCTGCACATCACAAATGGATCCTAACAGCCACAGACTACTTCACGAAGTGGATAGAGGCCATACCTACTAGGAATGCCACAGATTCAGTCATCATTAGATTCCTAGAGGGTCATATCCTCTCTCGGTTTGGTTGCCCAAGGAAAATAATCACCAACAATGCTGCTGCTTTTGGATCCAAGAAAATGGTTGATTTTTGTCACAGGTACCATGTCACGCTTGGTCATTCGATTACCTATTACCATCAGGGTAATGGTCTGGCTGAATCATCAAATAAGAGCCTAGTGGCAATCATAAAAAAGCTATTAGAGGAAAACAAAAAATCTTGGCACAACAAGCTGGTACATGCCTTGTGGGCTGACAGGCTTACTATAAAGAAATCCATTGGCATGTCACCATTCCAGCTAGTCTATGGGACAGAAGCAGTATTTCCTACCAGCCTTGGAGTACCGATGATAAAACTAGTCCAAGAGATTCAGATAGAAGAAGACAATATGGTAAGGAGAATAAATGAAACGATCCATCTTCAGTAAACAAGGGAGCAGGTTTACAACAGAGCAGTCAAAGTTCAGGATAATATAAAGAAGTTGTTTGACAAGAGAACCAAAGCTGCTGATTTCAAAATTGGAGACAAGTTCTAAGGTGGGACTCAAGAAGAGAGGACAAAGGTAAACACAGAAAGTTTGACAGTTTGTGGCAAGGTCCATATATCATCCAGGCCACTATGGGTCCGAATGCCTTTTTCCTACAAGAGTTAGATGGTACAGAGTTTTTTGGGGGTCCTGTCAATGGCAGGATGCTCAAACACTACTTCTGCTGATTTTTCATTTCCAGTTTCATTCCCATTGTACATACCATTGCAGTTTTTATTTTCAAGAAAAGAGAGAAAATGTTCCAGAAAATAGAGAGAAAAGAAAGATTCAGACATGCTCAAAACAGGAACCTTCAATGTGCAAAAGACAGACCCGGATAAGCCCATGCATTTTCTAGAGTAAGTGCATACTCCAGACCAAGTAGATGAGCAAGACATATATGATGATATTGATCTGGAGTTTTCTCTTGCTCGGAAAAATTCTCAAGATGAGTCTCACGAAGATATCCTGCCTCAGGATCAGTCCATGCAGGAATCAAAGAATCTGGTCCTAACACGCTTAAAACCTGGACCAGCAAAGGAGAAAGAAGAATCAGCTCTAACATGCCTAAAACCAGAGCTGAAATGAAGAAAAGAAGTGACTCTAAAATGCTCAGAACTTGAGTCACAAAGGATAAGAAGGATATTTCAAGTTTCAGATTTTAAGCCTTCACAGTTTTGTTTTCAGTTTTCTGCAATTTTTGTCCATGTGCAACTGTCTTTATGCCTTGGACTCACAGCAAGTCAGACAGTCTAATCCTGGCTTAACTGTTTTTCAATTTCCGGTCTTAGAATGTAGAGAAGAAATCTGCTGGACAGTTTAACCCCAACAGATATTAGATTAGGTAGAGAAATATGTGAGACCAACAGTCTAATCTGGTCTCATGGAGTAATAAGGGTAGATTTAGAATATTTTTATTTTATATTTGCGTAATAAAATGATGTAAAGGGTTTGCTAGCTCGAATGCACCCTAAAAGGAGAAAAAATGCTAGGATTGTAGTGCGGGTAGGTAGACTGGTTGGGAAAGTTTTCCTGCTAATGTTTTTATCATATTGTGGCAGCTGAAAATCAGAGAAAGAAAGGGATATGCCAAGAAGCAGGCACTTGGCCTACACCAAAGATCGTCTGTTGGATTCTTGACTCCTTCAAGAAGAAGCCATCCCCATGTGGAGCCATTGTTAGCCCCCCTATGAAATTCTTGGCAAGCAAATAGGGGGCTAGATAGTCTTGGAGCCTTCAAGGAATGCATTTTCCTGAAAACTCATCATCCTTGAAGTCCCTCCATGCTTTTCCTCTTACAAATCTCCTATGCTGATTTCCCCATCACCCTTTGTCTCCTCAGATTTCCCCTCTGTCGCCCTATCGTTACCCTTATAAGGCTTAAAAATGCATTAAAATGGCTTAAAAACCCACTTTGAATCTTATATTCAGGGCTAGCCCCTCTGCATGAGCCCCACACCTTGATTCCTCCACGTGACCCGGCGCCGAACCACTCGCTGGCCCGAAAGGCGCTAATCTCCCATGCCCGCGGTTCGTCCCTCTGAACGCGCCATCGCCGTCTGCTCATCAGTCAGATCAACGGTCCGGAATGCGCTTGTCCTTGTGGTCCCCACCGCGCAATTGCCATAAAAAAACCTCGTTTATCCCGCACCGCCTATGCGCAGTGGGTGATTTTCCCCGAGCACCCAGCGATCCCATTCAGTGCTCGCCACCTGTCCCCTGTATGATGACAAAACTTCCCATCCCCCGCGCATTATCTTTTGGCCCAAGTCTCGCAGCGAAATTTGTGCAAGTCGTCCGATCCTGAGCGCCTCATCCGACATTCATCATTCGTCAGAGCTGCGCACTGTTTAGCCCCGATCACCGTACCCCTGGCCCACCGTCATCGCCCTCCATCGCATTGTTAACCGTTGATTTCCTTTGAGATCGACGGCCCAGATTCACCCTCTCCAATGTTGAATATTCCTCTACCACCCAGTCTTCACCACATCACATCCACGTGCATTCATCGTACAATCGCCATTTCATTACATAAAATTGGCTTTTTCCATGCTTTTAAGGTTTTTCATCCATATTTCGCCCCGCAGACCGCTAACCTCCACCGTAGCATTTTTTTCACCCTTTCTCTACGATTTTTTCCCTCCATCTCATCATCTGCACAGTCATGCTCATTATCCACATCATCCGCCACCCCATCCAGTGTTTTCTTCACAGTTTTCATGTTTTACAGGGTTGTAAATGATAAAAGACTGCCATAATGCGCAGCCTCTGTTATAGTGACAGAGAAATCAAGGAGGATCATCTTCGGTGGCTGAATTTATGAGAAAAGACCCGGGAAGGTGAAGACAGGATGATCATTTAAAGGAAGAGGGTTTAAAACTTTGTGGAAAACCTTCCAGAGCCATTAAAGCTCGAGCTAACCTGACAGAAGCAAGAATGGAGCGGCAAAGTGTTCCGGTACAAAGCAAAGAGATTAAGGCACGCCAAAGAAAATCTTGAACCTTAAATTTGCAGTTTAAAGAGGCAAAGCACCAGTTTGAAGACCCCGAGGACCGATCAAAGGTCCTGAGCACAAGTAAAAGGTAACATCAGTTTATTCGTCAGCAGTATGTTTTTCTTCATTAAGGACAGGGTGCCCATACAAATTTTATTATGCACCGTGCCCCTGAAGAAATTTCCACCAGACAACAGACCGAAACTACCAGAGCATTTGATTCGCAGCAAGGCAGACCTAACTATTTCTTATTGTATTTTTTTTTAATTCTACCAGTAAGTACCACATAGTACCGCAGTCAGAACACCTAAGCCATACCAGAGATAAATGCAAAGATTTAAAACAGGATGGGTTTCGGCCCTCCATTCATTTCTGTGTTTAATGTTACATTTAGTGTTCACCTACCTCCTCAGTCGATCTTCTGTTCATCCTCTACTATAAAACACAGAAGGAAAGTATTGTAAGGGTTGTTAATGAGATATTAGAGAAATGCAAGCATTTTCCTCTTGAGACAAGTTCTCTGCGTAATATTGTAAGATAGGCTGATATTTGATGTATTCCGACTGAATGTTCAAGCTGTGGGAAAATGTTGTACCTGATTGGTATTGTTTTTAATATGACAAGCACATTTCTTTGGATCCTGATCTAAAGCAGCTGGTGATGTTTTTCTATCTCTGTGTTTTATTTCATTTCATTCCATTTCTTCATGCTCGCATCAGAAGTTTGGCATAATATTTACCCTTGTTAGGTACCTTATGTTGCTGCTCCCCTAGCCCTATATGTTTTCTGCTTATATGTGTATCTGAATATTGATTTCAATTGATTTAACCAGTGTAGTGGATGTTATTGCCTGCACTTTGATGTATGGATTAATGGAATCTATGTTTAGATGTTCTTGTTAGGATTTGGTTGAATGAGTTGAGAACACTGGGAGGTCTAGAACCTTGTCTCTACCTCACTGGGATCTTTCCATCTCAATTAAGCCTTTCCAATATCCCTTGTATTTCCTCTGATTTGGTCCAAGCAGGTATGGAGTTAAATGACCTCTGACCTGATCTATAGATAGATTGGATGGTCCTTCTCCCCTTTCAGTTTCCGTCCTTAATGTTCCATTCCACCCTTCAATTTAAAGATCCACATGTTTTAGATGACCAGCCCGACTGAAAGCTTGCACATTGAACACAAGTAAATCCTTTCTTGACTCCATTTCCCAATGGCCTTGATGTTCTCTGAGTTATCCGCCTTAGCCTAATCCCCTCTATGCTCATCCTTGTCTTATATTGGACCTTCCTTTCCTGATTCCCAGCAACCAAACATCAATAATCAAACAAACAAACCTTGTGCATATAACTAGCCTAAAACCTTAACCTTTGAGCCTTAAAGACATATACTTTGGCTATTATAGAGAGATCCCTCTCTGGACCTAGGAGGGCTAGATCCTAAGGTCTGAAATTGGTTCTGATGTTGTCTCATCTTTTGGTCTTGCCAATCTGGCCAAAACATGGGAACCCCAGCATAATGGCGACTCCGCTGGGGAAAAATTGATTGCGATATACTTTGAACATCCCTAGGCATTCAAAACCCGCCATATCTGGTTAGGTTGGCTGATTAGTCACACCTCTTCTCGGACAGCCTCAGTATCATTTTTTGTGTTTTCTTCTACTCCTAGACAGAGCCTGGATAGGGCCAGGTAGCCTCTGAATCTCATCCTCCTTTGGAGGTGACATATCTGGTAAATGCCCTCCTAGTCGATCTCTCGTTAGAGTTTGTTGTGTTCTGAGGTTATCCTTGAAAGGTGATAGTGACTGAGCACTGTGGTGGAAAGTGTGACCCCTTATACATATCTTAAAACTTCCACCTGGCGACTCCATAGTTCCTAAAAGATCGAAGACTCCACTGGTGATCAGTAGGCCTGCTGGTTATCTTGGTTTCACATAAGACTCCACTGGAAGACCTGCCTTCATAATAACATCAACCACAATAGAAGTAACAAGTAGGGTTAAGCTACCTGGTTAGAGATATAACATCCTGGCTTTTAGGACCATTCACACAAGAGCTTTCCCTAATCCTAGTCCACCTGAAATAGTTGATAACCCTGAGAGTATTCTCAAAGGATCTCCTACACCTAAAAGATCAACTATTTCCAGCCACATCAATAGAGCTAACTCTACTCCAGAAGACCTTACATCTCTATCATGCCTTCATCTTGACCTAGACCTACCAAAAAGTTTACCTAGAACTAGGTCATTCAATCATCTAGACCAGCCAGACCCTAAGTATCACAGTTCACCATCTCATAGTGGTCAACACACTAGGGACAGAGGAACCCCTCCATATACACCACCTAATATCCACTTCATTCAAAACTTGGGGCTCTCCCACCCTAGATCTGCTCAACAAACTTCTGCTGGTCCTAATATCCCTGTCATCCATATACCAGCTGCTCAAGTTAACCTTGTACCTCATCAGAACATTATCATGGCAGCCTTGTATGCACCTTTGGTTTTACCTCAACCCTTTTTACCCTTACCCAATGATTATCAGTCAAAAATCCCACACTTCACTCCTAAAGAGTCCATCACAGCCCAACAACATGTAGATAAGATGGAGGATTCTTTTGACTATATGGAAATTGATGATGAAACAATCAAAATGAGAATCTTTGCCCAAAGCTTAGGGGGTGATGTAAAGAAATGGTTTAAAATTTTACCTCCTGGCAGTATCCAAGATCTCCCTGCGTTATATCAAACCTTCATAAACAAATGGGAACGCAGGGCAAACCCTCGCCAGCTCCTAGCAGACTACATGACCCTTAGGAGAAATGTGGGAGAGAGTGTATGTGATTACACCACTAGATTCAACAGTATTTACAATGCTCTTCCTCCACACATGAAACCTCCACAAGGTATGGCCCTGGCCAAATACCCTGATGGGTTTGATGCTGACATGGCCTATGAGCTTAGGGATAAAGAGTACACCACATTGGAGGACATGCAGAAAGGAGCAGTGAACATAGAGGCAAATCTGATTGAGAAAAGAACAAGACTAAGAGCTGAGAAAAGGGTAACATATAGAGATGACAATGTAGCTTCCACTTCTGACCCAAACTATGACAGATTATCTAAAAATGTGGACAAGTTGCAAAAATGACGGAAAAAATGGTTGTTACAGATAGTAATCAGAACAAAAACCAGAACCAAAACTTTAGAAGAAACAATACCACTCGCAACAGACAAAAAGAATCATATCAACAAGTTATTCCCCCGTTCCAAAACTTTCTGGATGAGGATGAGGGAATCATAGAGGAGTCTGAAGGGAATACAATAAACATGTTTGAAACAGAAGATTCAATCCTCAACTGTGACTCAGAGGAGGATCATCCCTCACCCTCTTGTTGGGATGAGGAGTGGTTGGAATCTGAGGATTACAGGTTAGGATTTGAAAAAGCTATGATGCAGGTCAGAGAACAATATGAACTTAGGAGAAAAAATAACCAAGACAATTCCAAAGCCAAGACTCCTGAGGTTACCATCAATAAAAGACCTGATAAAAATTCTAAAGCAATTGCTGAAAGTTCCAAACCAGCAGCTGAAAGTTCCTTGAAAAATAAAGAAAAAGACAACCAAAAGAATGATAAACAAAATAAACTAGTTAACAGTACTAGCACTTCAGTTAGTACTCCTGATACAATTGTTCCTAACCCTGTGCATAATGAGAAATTAAAAACTGATTCGGTCACCAAGGTGGCTAATAAAACAGAGTCGAGCATTTCCAAGAGTCAATCCACTTTCAATTTGGAAAGTGAGATTGCAAAAATTAAAATCTTTGTCCTGCTCTCTGATCTGGCCACTCAGGATGTATATAAAGGCCAAATTTTGAAAGAGTTGAATCTAGGGGAAAACAACGACACTGTGAATTTGAGTGACGATCAGCCTGCCCTCCTGTTCAGTCCAAAGATCGAGGGAAAGTTTCAGGAGGGGGTAGTTCCACCTTTCTATATCAGTCTCAACATCCATGACAAGATACTTCACAATGCCATGCACGATTCTGGAGCATCACACAATCTAATGCCTAAAGTAATCATGGAAAGGCTAGGCCTAGAGATAACACGTCCATACAAAGATCTATACTCATTCGACTCTACCAAAGTAAAATTCCTAGGTCTAATCAAATACTTGTGTGTAAGCCTCACCTAGATTCCTGCTAAGTGTATGTTCATGGATGTTGTGGCGGTAGATGTGCCACCCAAGTATGGCATGTTACTATCTAGATCATGGGGAGCCAAGCTTCAAGGAACAATGCAGATGGATGGCTCATATGCCACTATCCCTATATTTGGCCAACTTAGAAGACTGTATAGAGAGTCCCAGATGAAATTCCTAGTCAGTAGCCCCGAGAAACCTGAAAATTCACCATTATACTCTGTACACACAGACCTGGATTCTTTCATTCTTTATAACGACCCATGCTTGGAAGAGCCAGCGTCAGAAAACAGAAATACAAAAAATAACATAGAGCCCATGGACTTTAACATAATGGCTACCCTAGAAGAATACGATGAAGAAAACCATGGGCAGGGTACTGAAAACGAAACTTTGAGTGAACCAGAAAAATAAATAGAACGTAAACAACAAGATAGCCAACTCTCTGAACTCCACACATGTCATGAAGAACGAAACAACCAGCAGCCTAGTACAGACCCTGTAACGCAACACAATGGCGAACCCAGCCGTAGAGAAGGAAAGAATGACGAAATGGAAAATGAACCTCTATGGGAGATGAATTTCGATGGATCTTGTACTAGGAAAACTGTTGGGGCAGGGGTGTGGGTACGTAATATAGAGAGTGATTATGCGTAGAGCCACAACGTCAATCTGCATTTCAAATGTACAAATAATATTGCAAAATATGAGGCTCTCATCTTGGGCTTGAATCTGTTGAAGAAGTTAGGAGCCCGTAGGATAGCTGTGCTAGGAGACTCTGAGTTAGTTATCAAATAAGTGAATGGTGAATACACAGCAAAACAACCTAGACTGAGGGCATATAGGAACGATGCCATGGATATATTGAAAACTTTCGTAGAATATGAGTTGGTGTTTGTTCCCAGGAGGCAAAACACCATTGCTAACGGATTAGCTTGCCTAGCTATTTCATATCCTAAGACTCCCCCTGACCAAAAAATCATCATTCAGACCAAGTTCAGACCTGTGGTGCCAGATAACGAAAAATATTGGCAGGTCTTTGAAGGAGACAAATAGATTGAATATTTTCTGGTGGGCAGAAATGAGTTTGAATTTTCTGATTTCGACTCAAAATCTGATGACAGCTGCCCAAGTGAGGATCCCCTAGATGAACAAGAAACACCCTGTAACATAGAGATAAACACCCTGAATGAAGAAACTGGAAACCCAACCGAAACATGTGAAAACGCAGACAGCGAAGAGATAGAAGTGTTGCAGGCCAAAGACAAGAATATACCCAAAGGTCTGACACCCTTAGAGGACCTTTTTGACTTTGATGATGTAGCAAAAAAGCCCACTATAGAACATGCAGACTCGGACGTAGAAGAATGAAACATAGGCACTGAAGATAAGCCTAAAATGATTAAACTGGCTAAGTCTATGCCTGCAGACATGAAGAAGAAATACATTGGCCTGTTTAAGGAATTCATTGATGTGTTTGCATGGATTTATGAAGACTTAAAGGCCTATGACACCAACATCATACAACACAAGATATCTTTGAAGGAAAATCAGAAGCCTTTCAAACAAAAACTCCGCAGAATTATTCCAAAACAATTGCCTGCAGTTGAAAAGGAGATTAAGAAAATGTATGATGCAAGCATAATAGTCCCTGTGAGGTTTTCTGATTGGGTATCAAATCTAGTGGCTGTGAGAAAGAAAACAGGGGAGATCAGATTGTGTATAGATTTCCAGAATCTTAATAGAGCCTCATTAAAAGACAACTACCCCTTGCATAGAATGGAACATATCTTACAAAAGGTAGTGGGCTCTAAGAGAATCTCCCTGCTTGATGGTTTTTCTGGATACAATCAGGTCTTAGTATTCCCAGAGGATCAACTCAAAACAACATTTACCACTCCATGGGGCACCTTCATGTATGTGAAAATTCCCTTTGGACTGATGAACGCTTGGGCCACCTTCCAGAGAGCGATGGATATAGCTTTCTCAGATGAGATAGGACACTTCATAGTTATCTACTTGGATGACTTGATTTTTTTTTTCCAAAACTGAAGTAGAACACCTGAAACATCTGAGGAAAGTTTTTGAAAAATGTAGAAGGTATGGTCTATCACTAAATCCTAAGAAAACTATTTTGGGCTGCAAGAAGGCAAACTTCGTGGCCACATTATATCTGAGAAAGGAATCAAGATAGACCCACAGAGAGTGGAGGGAATACTACAAATCACACACCCAAGAAACATCAAGGAGTTACAGTCCTTCATTGGGAAAATCAACTTCCTTAGGATATTTATTCCCAACCTAGCAGAACACCTTAGAAATATGACTAACATGATGAAGAAAGGTGCAGGAGTTAAATGGACTGTCGAAGCTAAAAAATCTTTCGAATCTGTCGAACTTGCGCTCACCCAAGCTCCTGTTCTGATTAGCCCTGATTTCTCAAAAGATTTCCTGATTTTTTCATTTTCCTCCGAGCATACAGTGGTTGCAGTCTTGCTGCAGAAAAATTCTGAGGGTAATGAATAGCCTATTGCCTTTTTCAGCAAAGCCTTGAGGGATGCACCCTTGAAGTTCAACATTATGGAAAAACATGCCTACACTCTGGTTAAGGCCATGAAAGACTTTAGGGTGTACATTCTGCATTCTCACACCATTGCTTATGTGCCAAATATAGTGGTCAAAGATATCTTGTCCCAAGACCCTGATGGGAAAAGGGGCAAATGGATTGCTACAATCTTAGAATATGACCTCGAGATAAAACCCACCAAGCTGATCAAGGGGCAGGGCTTAGCCAAACTAATGGCCGAATCAAATCTGCAGGCCCTGGATATTAACATGGTGAATGCCTTGGATGAGCAGGAAAGCCTACCTCGTGCCACTATAGAAGGGAAATTCCAAAACTCTCCATGGTATTCTGATATCTTTTATGTCCTCACCAATTTGAACGCTCCACCCGAACTGTCGAAAACCAAGGCCAGATTCACAAAACTTAAAGCCAGAAATTATTGCATCTTGAATGAAAACTTGTATTGGAAGAATCAAAATGGCCTATTACTAAAATGTTTGTCTAAAAATGAAGCTGAAAACGTTAAACAAGAGTTTCATGCTAGAGAATGTGGAGGCCACATGAGTTGGAAAGCCACAACAAATAAGATACTCAGGGCTGGTTATTATTGACCTACACTGTTTAATGATGTCCATAAAATGATAACTGCTTGCCATAAATGCCAGATCTTTGAAGGGAAAAGAAAACTTCTCCCCCTTCCTTACAGCCTATTACTGTTGAAGGACCATTTATGCAATGGGGCCTAGATTTTATAGGGGAAATTCATCCTGCTTCTTCTGCACAGCACAAATGGATCCTAACAGCCATAGATTACTTCACGAAGTGGATAGAGACCATACCTACTAGGAATTCCACAGATTCAGTCATTATTAGATTCCTAGAGGGTCATATCCTCTCTCGGTTTGGTTGCCCAAGGAAAATAATCACCGACAATGCTGCTGCTTTTGGATCCAAGAAAATGGTTGATTTTTGTCACAGGTACCATGTCACGCTTGGTCATTCGACTGCATATTACCCTCAGGGTAATGGTCTGGCTGAATCATCAAATAAGAGCCTAGTGGAAATCATAAAAAAGCTATTAGAGGAAAACAAAAAATCTTGGCACAACAAGCTGGTACATGCCTTGTGGGTTGACAGGCTTACTATAAAGAAATCCATTGGCATGTCACCATTCCAGCTATTCTATGGGACAGAAGCAGTATTTCCTACCAGCCTTGGAGTACCGGTGATCAAACTAGTCCAAGAGATTCAGATAGAAGAAGACAGTATGGTAAGGAGAATAAATAAAACGATCCATCTTCAACAAACAAGGGAGTAGGTTTACAACAGAGCAGTCAAAGTTTAGGATAATATAAAGAAGTTTTTTGACAAGAGAACCAAAGCTTATGATTTCAAAATTGGAGACAAAGGTCTGAGGTGGGACTCAAGAAGAGAGGAAAAATGTAAACATGGCAAGTTTGATAGTTTGTGGCAAGGTCCATATATCATCCAGGCCACTGTGGGTCCGAATGCCTTTTTCCTACAAGAGTTAGATGGTACAGAGTTGTTTGGGGGTCCTGTCAATGGCAGGATGCTCAAACATTACTTCTGCTAATTTTTCATTTCCAGTTTCATTCCCATTGTACATACCATTGCAGTTTTTATTTTCAAGAAAAGAGAGAAAATGTTCCAGAAAACAGAAAGAAAAGAAAGGTTCAGACATGCTCAAAAAAGGAACCTTCAATGTGCAAAAGACAAACCCGGATAAGCCCATGCATTTTCTAAAGTGCATACTCCAGACCAAGTAGATGAGCAAGACATATATGATGATCTTGGTCTGGAGTTTGCTCTTGCTCAGAAAAATTCTCAAGATGAGGCTGACGAAGATATCCTGCCTTAGGATCAGTCCATACAGGAAGCAAAGAAGCTGGTCCTAACACGCTTAAAACCTGGACTAGCAAAGGAGAAAGAAGAATCAACTCTAACATGCCTAAAACCACAGCTGAAATGAAGAAAAGAAGTGACTCTAAAATGCTCAAAACTTGAGTCACAAAGGATAAGAAGGATATTTGAAGTTTCAGATTTTAGGCCGTCACAGTTTTGTTTTCATTTTTCTACAATTTTTGTCCATGTGCAACTGTCTTTATGCCTTGGACTCACAGCAAGTCAGACAGTCTAATCCTAGCTTGACTATTTTTCAATTTCCGGTCTTAGAATGTAGAGAAGAAATCTGCTGGACAGTTTAACCCCAGCAGATATTAGATTAGGTAGAGAAATATGTGAGACCAACAGTCTAATCTGGTCTCACGGAGTAATAAGGGTAGATTTAGAATAGTTTTATTTTATATTTGCGTAATAAAATGATGTAAAGGGTCTGCTAGCTGAAATGCACCCTAAAAGGAGAAAAAATGCTAGGATTGTAGTGCGGGTAGGTAGACTGGTTGGGAAAGTTTTCCTGCTAATGTTTTTATCATATTGTGGCAGCTGAAAATCAGAGAAAGAAAGGGATGTGCCAAGCATCAGGCACCTGGCCTACACCAAATATTGTCTGCTGGATTCTTGACTCCTTCAAGAAGAAGCCATCCCCATGTGGAGCCACTGTTAGCCCCCCTATGAAATTCTTGGCAAGAAAGTAGGGGGCTAGATAGTCTTGGAGCCTTCAAGGAATGCATTTTCCTGAAAAATCATCATCCTTGAAGTC